>JAODAL010022978.1:0-63609 GCA_025379985.1 Phyllomedusa bahiana
CGATCCGTTTCCAACCCAATCGTTTAAACACAAATATTGATCCTTCAAAATGAAAAAAATACAGCAATCCAATCATGGAAAAAAGTTTAACATAATTTTTTTTCCCAGCAAAAAAAAAAGGCTCCCCATGTAAAAAAAATTTTTTTGTTTAACTTTTTTTTCATGTTGGAGTTCTGCAACTTTTTGATTTGTAGTTTATGGCCATTTCCCTGTGGCTGTATTTTGGAAGCACTTTCATGGATCATTTTTTTACCTTTTTTGGAGTAGTTTTTTCTTCTTCTATTTTTGTTTCTCCCTATCTGTCTCTTTTTTTTCTTTTGTTCCCACCATTCAAAAAAAAAATTAAAACTTAAAACCCTGTAGTGTATGTATAAATATATAAAATGGTATAAATGTTAGAAAAACAGATAATGATCCATAAAAAAAGAAAAAATTTGTTACATAATTTCCCAAAAGTTTTTTAAAAAAAGGCATAAATTAAATTTTATTTTAAGTATATTAATTTGGAGACATGGCTTAAAAAGACAGATTGAATAGACAGTAACTATGTTGGATAAAATATAATTCCCGTATATTCGAGTATAACCAGTTTTTAGCCCCCAAAAAATTAGTGAAAAACTCTCCGGCTTATACTGAGTCACTGTCTGCGTCAGGCCTGCGATGGCCCCGGGCCCGGAGGGGGCATTCCTGCTCTGCAACTCCTCAGAGAGCGCTATAGCAAAAACCAAAATTTTGGGCCCTCGCTGTCGGCGTTCTTCCCCTGTATGCGACTCCCCCGGCGCTAGAGGGGAAATACCCCGGGGGCAGAGAGTGAGGTCCCGCGCCCCAGTGGGCCCCCGGCGGCCGCAAGCAACTCCCGGCCCCTGGAGTTTCCGGCAAAAAGGGACGTGGTCTCACGCTGCCGTGGCACCCGATGACTCACCCGCCTGTGCCCGGAAAGCAGGAAGCGCGCGGGAGGCGGAAGCGAGGAGGCGGAAAAGGGGGGAGTAGGGGAAGTGTTTGTTTTTTTATTTCCCCGCCTTACCTGCCTATAAACCCCGACTAACCCGCCTATTCCTGCCTATACCAGCTATACCCGCCCATTCCTGCCTATACCCCTTACCAGCCCCATACCCGCCCTTTTTACCTGATTACCAGCCTATACCCGCCCCATTACCTGCCTAAACCTGCCTATACCACCTTACCTGCCTATTACCTGCCTAAACCTGCCTATCCCGCCCAACCTGACTATACAGCTATACCTGCCTATAACCTGCTATACCTCCCATACCCAAATATAACCCGCCTATTTCCGCCTATACCCAGCCTATACCTGCCTATACCCAGCCTATCCGCCTTTTTCCAGCCCATCCCTACCTATACCCAGCCCATTTCCCGCCCATACCCCGCCTATACCCCATACCCCTTACCTAGCCTATACCCTACCTAACCCCTATACCCCGTATAACCTATATTGAATTAAACCCGCCATAAAACCTGCCATTACCCGCCTATAAGGACATATACCGCCTTTTAAACCCCCTATGGGGGGCAAAAATGTATAACTGCCTAGGGGGGGCAAAAAAACCGGGCCCAAATGCTATGGGGGGCATTTACCCGCCTATAACTGCCTGTGGGGGGGCATTAAATGCCTATACCCGCCTATGGGGGAAATTTCTGCCCATGGGGGGCTTTAAAATGCCCATGTAATTTTATTGGTTCCATTTTTTTTTTGGGTATTTACCAGTGCCGCTCATTTTCCACCCTAGGCTTTTACTAAAATCCCAAAAAGCTTTCCCGTTTTTTTTTGCAAAAGTAGGTGCCTCGGCTTATACTCGGGGCGGCTTATACTCGTGTATATACGGTAGATGCCAGTTAATATTAGCTAGATTCAATCAAAAGACTAGAAAATGACAGGTTGATAGATAAATGAGATGGACATTGATATATAGATTAAACTGTTAGGTAGATAGATAGATAGTTAGATAGATAAGATAGATAGATAGAGTAGATAGGTTATTGTTATTTATAGTCTCCACCTTAGTTCTAATAATTATAAGAGACTATAAATATATGTCTTTTATGTCCTCTCCAGAAAGTTCAGGTATCATGGGCAAATGTCTGGGGAGCTGGGGCCTCGTTATTGTTTAATTGATGTAAGTTATAATTATCTATGATAACCACATTAGACTTGCTTGAGGAGTTCTCACCTTTATAGCAGAACCACAGGTATCTGGAGCCTTGAAAATCAATCACTTATTTGTCCAGACACATGATAATCTCTTTAACTGGACATATCACAAAGATGACACACAACCCAATCACCCCCCAATCCTGCCATCTCATCATAAGAAGAGAACTGCAATACCAAGGGATCACACTCCCCAACTGTAAACACAGGGAATTGTACATGTAGATGACATGATATCCTCATAATACTGTTGGTGGAATGGGGGTCATGACTGTGGAAGGCAGAAAGGAACCCTATAATACCTTTAGTTGTCAATGTGTAATTTGTAATTGAATGGATTTATGGGCTGAGGAGTGATTCCTCTTGTCAAGCTGAGGAGTGTAAGTCTGCCTAGTAGAGGTGTGTTGTGTGAGGATATCTTATTGTTCGGAGGGTGTGGTTTCTGAACATATTTAAATTTTTGTCTCTTTGTATTGTCCTCTTTCTCTGCTAGAAGAAATGTAAGAAAAACTTGCCCGCCATCTCTCTATTTATCATTGTAGGTTTAATGTTTTTTTTATCCTGCTTAACTTGTTGGATTTTGATTTATGATTTATTTTTTTTAATCTGTGAGTTGATTGTGGGCGACCCGTGTCAGAAAAGAGGCTGTCTCCATGCCGTTTTAAGGCGATTATATGAATATATAATGCAACGATGAAGTAACCTGTCAAAAATTTGCGTGTGGTATACTTTGTATAGCTAATATTGATGCCTTCAATCAGGCACAAAGTAAATTGTAGGCGCACACAAGATATTCATTTGCTAGCATATTTGATAGGCCTAATTTTAGGCGCATTCAAACATGAGTTGTACCTTGCGTACTAATGCTCCTATTTTCCGTGTAGTACAGTTTATTTATCTAGAGAATAGGGAGGTCAATAGTTTTTTTTGCCCAAAATAGACAAAATAAATGGAGCAGCTATGATGGGACATGTCATTCTCTATGTGTAATACATTTGTTACCTTACGAAATCTTGAAAATGTCATATTAAATTTTATTTTAGCATTTGCCTCTAAGCTCAGTGGAAAGGCAATCCTCCAAAAGTCACCCCTAAAGGTTTCCGGCATGGTTACAAAATGCATTTGCAGGTGTCAAAGATGGCGGGTTTATACTTCCTGCCTGAGGAGGAAGTAGTGTGCATCAAACTGGGCATTGATGGAAGCCTTCAAAAGGTTTCCAGCTGTAATGTTAACCGTTTGGGAGCCCGGAATTTCGCCGTGAGTGTCCCAATCTAAGTTATTAACGGTGCGTGGCACTGTTTCTCGTTGATGTAGACTCTGTGGTCGTCTGTTTAATCATGAATTTTTTTAGAGATTTTTTGGAACTTGATATTTATTTAAATCATGTACCTATATATTATGTACATGTAGGTTATTGCGTTCCTATAAATTTGTATTATTTTCATTTATTCAATAAATTTTATTGATAACTTACTTCTTACTGGCTCTGGCGTGGTTTCTTACACTTATGGTTATTATTTAGATACTTGTTTTAGAGTAGTCTTTGCCATTGTTTTTCTTTTTTTTTTTTTGTATAATATGTTTTGGAGCTAGCACGAAACGACGCTGAACTTACAATTGTGAACCGGTTTTCGATAGGATTGCATTGCTCCTTACCGTCGGAGCCAGTTTTGGCCTCTATGAACAGAGACAATTTTTGAAATCTGGCATGTGTCACTTTATGTGAGAATAAACTTTTTGACACTTTAATTATCCATGTGATTGAGTAGATTGTTTTCTCGTGATACATTGTGCTTTAGTTAGTAAGAAATTTTGGTCCAAATTAGTCTTGTTTATTGGGAAAAATATCAAAGTATTGTTAAAATTAGAAAAATTTACCATTTTAAAATAACAAAAAATGGTCTGTGTGTAAGGACAGTTATTCACTTCAAAATAGTTTATAACTAGCACCTTCCAGATGCATAAAATGTCTTTTTTTTGACAAAGGGGGTTAGAATTTTAGTAGTAATTTTCAAAATTTCAGAAAATTGCAATAGTCATTTTTTTTAGGGACCAGTCAGTTTCTGATGTGACTTTAATTGAGCCTGTATTTAGGTTAACCTTTCCATAAATGGACTAAGAAAACTACACCCCCTTACAGTATTTCAAGATGAGCATTTAGGAAGCTTATGAACTAATTAGGTGGTTCACAGAAGTTTATGCAACGGGAGGTGAAAGTTTCAAATGTCACTTTTTTTGCAGAAACCACAGTAGATCGTGTATCAGGGGAAATGCAACATTATATTGATTCCCCAGATTCTTGCTGTTTTTTCAAGAGGATATCCCATATGTGGCCTTAGTGTGCTATTTGGCAGACTAGGAGGAGCACTACCACTTTTTTCCTTTTTTATTACTTTTTTATTTAGACCATTCGGGTTGGGACACACTAAGGTTAAATTTAAAAAAACACCCCAAAAAACCCCATATTAAAAATACACCCTAAGGAAATATCCTGGTTTATGAGCATTGCCCCCAAAGGGTGTTTAAAAAAATTTTGTGCGTTAGGCTGGAAAAAAAAAAATTATTAAATATTTGTTACGCAATCCTTTCAAGTTCGCTCCCTTTGGGGGGTGAAAAATGCTGTTGGGGCACATGTCAGGGTGTAAAAGGGGAGGGGGTTATTTGGCTTTTAACACAGATTTTTGGTGGTGCCATTGGGGCATTTGCAAACCCCCAACCCAAACGGGTGAAACCTTCCAAAGTTACCCTATTTTTTATTAAACCCCCTAAGGGGATCTCATCGGGGGTGGGCATTTTGGCCACAAATGTTCCGTTTTTTTACATTCCCAGAAAAGGGTGGGGAAAAAACAGTTCCGCTTTTTTTCTTTAATTTTTTCAGTCCCATTCAAAGATATAAATTGATATATTTTTTGTTTTTTTCTTTTTACACGCAAAAAGGTCTAAAAAAATTTCTTTATGTTGTCCATTCTGACAAACCAAAATTTTCATTTTTCTATACAGCTGATTATCTTTATTTTTGGGATAGTCTTGTTTTTATTGTACCCTTATGGGGGCTATATCTTTAACCTTTTTATTAAGGGTTTTTGGAGGGATTTGAACAAAAATCAAAATTTCCCGGAGTTTTTTTTTTTTTTTTTTACGCGGCACCATGCAGTATAAATTCATCATTTTAAAAAAGCAGGTGATACGATTACACCAATACCCAATTTTGGGTTGTTTATTTTTTCGCCTTTCATATTAAAAAAATTTTTCAAAAAATGAAAAAACTTTTTTTATCCATTGTTTACATAATTTTTTATTTTTTGTTATGATTGTGTTGGGGCTTGCTTTTTTTAATTTATTTTTTTTGTACAAAACTTTTTTATCAGTTTTAAATCCTTTTTTGGAAGCAGGGTGAAAAAAAAACGCAATTCCATTTTTTTTATTTTTTTTTTAAAGCCGGGGGGGGTACCTGAATATCCATACAATTCTTTTCTGTCTGGGGAACTTATGGGAAAACCCAAAAATAGTTTTTTTATCGAACACTTTAAAAAAAGTGTTTAATGTTAAAAAATATTTTTGATCTTCTAACTTTTTATTTTTTGCGGGGTGAACTACTTTTAATGGCACCACTTTGCTTTTATATGAGTTTTGATAACTTTTTTTTCCCTTTTTTTTGCGGGGTTTCAAAAATCCAATTTTTACTTTTTTTTTTTTTTTACACATTCACCTACGTATTGGGGTTTTAAAGGGGGAAAAGGGGGGTGTATTTTTGGGGTTTGGTTTTTTTTTTTTTTACCTTTTGTTTATTTTTTCAATTTTTTCCCTTTTTTCCCCAAAGGGGGGATTTGTAAAGAAATTTTCATATCTTCAACTAAAATGCCAGTTAATAAAAACAGATAAATAAGCGGGTTCAAATATGGGCCCAATGTCCAGCTCCCAATTATCATTGGTAATTCCAAAAAAAATATTCTAATAAAATTGGCCGGGAAAAACTATCTTATGTGGAGCCCACAAATGAGGATAACAACTAATAAATCATTATAGAAGAAGATAAGAGTTGGGCAGACAACACACCCTGTTAAAGAAGATAGCCTGAAAGAGTAAAAAAAAAAAGACATATCTAGAAAGTTAATAAAAAAGTGGATATTTTGAAAGATATAAATAGGGGGGCCCCACCAAGGTTTTCAGTAATTTACTGAAGTTTTTAGATTTTAAAAAATGTCTTTAACCGTCATCAAAAGTTTACATAGAATAATTTGAAAAACTGTGCATATCACACTGTATGGATTTTCTGCCAACTGCTTTTTACAAGCCAGCATAACAAAAAATTTAAACACTTAATTCTTCCGCTTTGGCGAAAATAAAATTTAAGTGAAGGGGCACGGGTTGAATCTCAAACCCCAAAAAAAAAACATCCCCTTTTTATGCAAACCCCCCCAAAAAAAAACCAACAAAAATTTTGGGGCACCCAAGGCTATGTTCACAAAGGGGGTTAAAATGGGCCCATTTCGACGCGTATTTTGCGGGGTCGCATCTAATATACAAAATCCCCAGTCATTCGGGAAAAACCCCTTTCATAAAAACTATGGTTACCCTTCTCCCCCGCTCGTAAAATCGGGGGGGGGTATAAGTGACAATTCATTTATTCTAATGACAGTCTAGGGGGTCAGCGGGATGCCGAGCTCCCAAAGCCCGGGTAAGCGGGCATACTGTCGCCCTGAAAATTGCCTTTTAAAATTAGCCTACAGCCCTATCAACCCCCAAATGTCACATCATTTTGGCTTATACCGTGAAAAAACAAACTTTTACTTATCATGTATTCCAAGATTGTTTTTCATGATACGGGGTTTTTTAAGTAGTAATAATTTTTTTTGTCCATACGCCCCTTTTTTTTTGTAAAAAAATATAAAAATGTCATGAAATTATAAATTTGTCAGTTCAAAAACCCTTCAGAGCTCCTACAAAATTACACGGGCGCATTGTAGGTGGAACAAGGAAATGTAGGGCGCAAACCAAAAGGGCCCTCTTTGTAAGCAAAAAGGGGGTGCCAAAAAACCCCACAAATTCTGACATACCCGCTATTTTTGGGTTAAAAAAAACTAAAAAATTAAAAAATTTAAAATATTAAAGAAAATGATATAATATCCAAAATTTTTTAAGTATCTTATAAAAATCAATGTTAATTTTCATATAAAAAAAAATAATCTAAAAAAATTTTAAACCCAATACGCATCTACCTAAATCCTTCTCAATGTATTTACGGATTACAAATATTATCTGATTAAAAAACCCCACAGAAAGGCTGAAATAAAAAGGAAAAGCTTTTAAATGCGGTCAAAATGGCATTTGGGGTTTTTGTAACTGATAGATATAGACAACTGATATAAAGGGGGTAAGGAAGATGAGGCAGAAGGATAGATAATAATGTAATAATAGAAATAATAATAATAATAAATAGATAGTAATAAATTCAATACTACAACACCAAAAAATTAAAAAAAAACTAAAAAAAAAAATGTATTTTTTTTGTCAGCACAACAAAATAAAGTGGGGGGGTGATCCGGGGTATGAACTTGGGATCAAAATTTCCCTTTATTTAAACACTGTGGCCATGATTGCGGTTAAATATCCGAACTCAGAGTTGTCTTTAATCCATCCCAACTGATAGGCTATGTTCACACAGCAATAATTTGGGATATTTCCCTGAATTACCTTCCGGGGGGGGGGGGAAGCCCCCCCCCATAACATTCATTATTTACGGGAAGTAACCCCAAGAATAATTACATACACTTCCCCCCTTCCGTATTGTGCGAGAAAGAGGGGACATAACCTATTCTCTATGGAAAATGTGGTTACCGAATGCGGACGTATATTCCCCGGTTTTTGGCATAGGGGGAATACGGGGGGTATGTCCCATTTTAAGCCGTGGAAAAAAAAGCTATAGGTCAGGCCCAACTGTAAATTTAATCCCCAAAAACCCCAAAACTTTCCCTTTTTCTGTTTTTTAATAGTTTTATGTTATTTTATTTTTGCATTAAAAAAAAAATCAATTTTATATATTTTTTTTTTTCGATTGTAGTAGTTTCTGAATATTTAACTTTACTCTGCGATTGAGTTTCCGTCATACATTTTTTAGAATCTTTCAGTTTTTAGTGTACCCATTCAATTTTTCCCCCTTTCAAAATATTGACATAGCTCTTTCATCACCCAAACTTTTTTACAAATAAGTTTTTTTGTTAAAAAATAACTTTTTCCCGAACAACCCCCCCGCCCCCGACATCCCATAAAGATATCTATTCCACATCCATATTAAACTACACCCCAAAAAACTTTAAATGGTAATTACTGAGTTCACCATAGAGCTGCTGATTTCTCTATGATGGGATCCAGAGAGGGGATGGGGTTTTGCTGCTCTAGAGGCCTGAAAAGAGCAAACACACAGAATATTACTCAAATATGAAATCACAGAACTTTTATGATCATCACTATGTCATTAATCTAGAGCCTCAAGTGTGTCATTATCCTGGGTCCATATTGTAAGTGTGTCATTATCTTGTAACTCAATTGTCCATGTGTAACTCATGTTCCCATAGTGTCAGTATATCATTATCCTGGGCCACAATTGTCAGTGTGTCAGTATTCTGGGCCCCAATTGTCAGTGTGTCAGTATCCTGGTCCATGTGTCAATGTCCTGTAGACTCAGAAAACAAACAATTTTTTTACCTGATTTGCTAGTGGGTTCCCTGACTTTAGCTCCTCTGTTGAGCTTTATGAGTTTGGAGTGTGTTTCCTTTACTGTTGCCATTTGAACCACCATCACTGTCTTCACTACTTAAAGAGAACCTGTCTTATAGGTTATGCCCCTCTGGCTGAGGACAGAACAAGGTAGTGTCAGACATGCTGTTTCCAGCAATGTGTCCCTTATTATGTAAGATGCTGTAGTTTTAGAGTATTTAGTGCTCAAATCTGCAGTTTTCAGCCAGAAAAGCGTTCATTTTTTTCAAACCCCACCCACCTGAGGCTAGTCCCACCAACCTTGACTGATAAACTTATTACTTTGAATAGGTAGAAACATGTGAATAACTGTCAGTGGGTGGGGCTAGCCTTTGGTGGGTGGGGCTAAAATCTGCTCATGAATAAGATTTGAATATTAAATGCTCTAAAACTACTGCATCTTACAGAATAAGGGACACAGCGCTGGAAACAGCAGGTCTGACACAGCTTGTGCTGCCCTCAGCAAGGGTGGCATAAAATATGTGACAGGTTCCCTTTAAACTTGGGGATGATGAGTATGGAACAGTCATCCTCTAAAGGAGGTGTGGGCAATTAACATATAAAGGAGTGGATGTTTCCGATGAGAGAGAAACTTCTTGAATCAACGCTTGCTATGGTGAACAGGCAACTGTTGAACCCCAACCTGTCCATAGATACATCATCAAGAAATAGTTATGAATAATGGAAATCAACCACCAACCCTACTATGAGTATTATCAAAAGGCATGATACTCACCGGCAGGAGACCTTATAGGGGTCGATCCACAATGCCATTATTTTGGGTAAGCCCAGTTTTTGGTATTTCAGGCCACTATAGGCACAAGCCTTTAAGATGCTCTCATCCCTGTCCCGTCTGTTGATGTTGATATACCTAAGAGGAAAATATGAGTCATTAGCGCCCTGACAGATTCCATTGGACCAATATAAGACTTTTTAAAGTGGTTGATAAACTGATAAGAATTGCATGGACATGTCAGTGGACATATTTAATAATTTGAGTTTTCGGAAGAACAATATAACAATTTTAGAAATACAGATCGGTCATTTTGTCAAAAATCTAGAAATTATTTGGGACCAATGAGAATTTTTTTTAGAGATGCCAATGGACCCATAGGAGATGTTTTAAAATGCAGCTGTTCCATTTAGGGACCACATTTCTTTAAATCCAGATAAAAGCACTGTAATGAAGACCAAATGAGTTACCTGTAGTCTGTTTCTTCCATGGAGTCCTCAGGATATTTTTGACAAAGTATCACTGAGTATATCTCCGAACAGCTCCATCTTGCCTGGATCCAGTTAATGATATCTGTTGGTGGGAGTCTTAATGTAACTCACACATGCCAGCAGTTCCTCCTTCATCTCCATTGGTATGGGATAGAATCCAGCCATTGGTTCTGAGGAACAAAAATGGAAATGTTACTTTTATAGCCATTTAAGATAATCTAAGGCCACAGTGGGGACCTCTTGATCATTACACTATCTGAATGCTAAACCAGGAGTTATATTAAGTGTGACCCTCTGCTCTGGAGGACAGACCGTGCCTAGAGGTCAGTAGTACCCATTGATAGGAATGGTATGATGTGATTGGCCAAGGTGGTTCTGGTTATGCCACTTCTTACCCTCCTTCTTTCTGAATTGCTCCTTGGTCCTCATGGGATAGTCTATTATAACATACTTTCCCTGGCCCTGTTGGTTACAGGTTTCATTCCATGGACAGTCCTTGGATGTTTGGTAGATCCCTGAAGCAGATCCTTTGCAGATCTGAGGCATCTCCATGTATGTAATATAAGCACCATAGTTCCCCACGGTGCATTTTAGTGGCAGGTGCTTGAGGCCATCAACTGAGGTTGGGTCTTTGGACAGCCTAATGGTCACTGACCAGGTCGCCGTCCAGAACCCATATTCATCAAGTAGCTTGGTAAGTAGTGATGATCGATTGTGTTGACAATCATCATCTTATAGATATCAGATTTTTGAAATTATCATGCCGATAGCCGATAGTCGATAATCGCCGATGACCATTAAAGTCTATGGGAGAGCAACAACTCCTTCATTCTTACACCCAAACAGGAGAGGAGAAGCTGGAATTAACATCCACAACAGTAAACTGGACATGTGCTACATCTTAGGCAAGACAATTAGGCTATAAAATTCACAGAAAACAATCCATAGGCTAAAATAATTCATTATGTTCAATGGTTAACAGAAAACATTAGGACGGCGTAGCCACAGCAGGTACAGTGGTAGCTGCACACAAACAAGACACCGCAATTGGAAATGGCACATGGGAACTGCCAGGAGACCCCTAGAACTTTTTGCACCAGGGACCAACAACTTGTCATATATACGGTGCTGGTGGCAGCAAGAACGTCCCAACGGGGAACGTGGAGGCTCAGCTGGCTGGCAGGACCTCAGTTACAGCGGGTGTGGCGAGAGACACAGCCACATGCAGCTAAATCAAAAGGGGTGCCCACCCATTACTACTTCCTATTTTTAACATATCACCTTTTTCATTCCGGACCCTGGCAGAAATACTACCCAATTGCCACCCCTCGCATCCATTTTAAAGTAGCCTGACCCCAAAACCACCAAAAAATGCCCTTATGGACACTCAGAATACACATTCCCAATAAGAAATTGACTATTTAAAAAAATATATATATTTTTCCAATCTTGCTTCTGCTGCTGCTGCTGCTTTGGCTTCTTGCCATTCTACTGCTGGAACGTTGCTGACGTTGTACCACCGTGACTTTAGAACATGAAGTTGACGCAACAGATGTCTCCAATGGAGGCCTGTGTCAAATTCCTGCATTCTATTGTCAAGTGGGTTGAAGGAAATTGCTCACTTTTGATTTGGAACATTGATCAAGGAGGGTGGACACCCAGTAAACGCTCTTCATTTTGATGGTCTTGAAGTGCGGCAAATTAGCTTTTTGTCAATAAGACCTTTACTATTGCCTTCTTTTACAGTGGCATGCCCCAAAACCAGCAAAGATGCCCTTGATAGAACCTCAGATTAAAAGATTAAAAAGTGCAGGAAGAAAGTAATCTTTGAACCACCATTTTAGTTCAACTGGACACTGACGCATGGACTGCAATAACACAATTTGCATACAAGTGAGCGCTTTGCGGCAGACACACGGACTGCAATAAGAGTATTTAAATGTTATATGGATTAATATGGTGGTCTTCGCACCACTGACAAGAGGCGCAATTTACTAGGAAATATGTATAACACAATTTGCGTACAAGTGAGCTCTTTGCGGCAGACACACGGACTGCAATAAGAGTATTTAAATGTTAGATGAATTATTATGGAGGACTTCGCACCACTGACAAGAGGTGCAATTTACTAGGAAATATGTATAACACAATTTGCGTACAACTGAGCTCAATGCGCCAAACAGACTCACGGACTATAATAAAACTATTTAAAAGTTATAGGGATAAGTTATGCCGGTTTTGGGAACACTGATACGCAGAGAGTGCAATAGAGCTGGAAAAACAAAAGGGACTATTTCACCTCCTCTCAGAGGTCTACTGGCCAAAAAAGTGGTAAAAATCATTGCTTTTTCAATTCAAGGTCACAGAACACATTGGGCTACACAATATCACCCTTCCTTTCCAAAGCCTCTCCTCCTGCCGCCCCCCGCGCCTCCGCGGCTGCACACACCAGTAGTTATCTTTAAAACTTTCTCTAACTAAATAAGAAGTGAAATTCTCTAATCTAACTCTATTCTAAGATACAGCTAGGTGGATGGTTTTGTGTATTAGAAGAGACTATTTCTCAAAGCTGTTAGAACAGCTATTGGTTTAAACGCCAAGACGTCCTGCTGTGAAGTGACATAGACAGAGAATGAGCTGAACAGGAACTGCAGTTGCATAGATAAAACGAGGTCACGTGATTTTTGCAGCCAATGAGATCCATACATCGCCCAGTCATGACGTCGTAAATCCTCCTCACCCCCCTCTATCCTTGGAGCTGATTGGCTGGCCACGCTGAAAATGGCGCGATAGTAAAAGATTATTTATAAGATTGTCACCTAAACTATCGAGTGATTGGAAATTTCAGATAAGCCTAAAGACTGTGCCGATTTCAACTTTTGTCGATAATATCGCTCATCCCTATTGGTAAGTCTTCCCAGCAAGGTGCAGTGTTGCTTCAAGAACTCAGCTATCTCCTTCTCTGGTTTTTGTAGGTTTGCTGAAATAATCACATGCCTCTTGTCTCTTATGGCATAGCAGTCAGAAGCAGGAAACTTGGGTCCTGACTCCATGTTCCTGTAACGTTTCCTAATAGTGAATATAGAATAGACATAAAAACAAAACTATCAAAACAAAGGCAAACTGTTGTTTTATATTAATCCAAATAGAGCATTCAGAACAGTAACACAGCCATCAAGATCTCAGTTATTAAATGCTGTTATCTTTACATCATAATTTAACATTTTAAAACGTAACATTTTTTTTTTTTACTTTTGCATTGTGAATTCAAAATCGAAGAATGAGGATGAAAGTTTACCACAATTTTTTTTAATTGTATCGTGTATGTACTGTACATATTTATAATTCAAATGTATGAAAAATTAAATATATACACAGTTGAAAGCAGAAGTTTACATACACTATAAAAAAAGACACATATGTAAGTTTTTCTCACTATCTGACATGAAATCAGAATAAACCTTACCCGTTTTAGGTTAATTAGGATTACTAAAATGATTTATGTTTGCCAAATGCCAGAATAATGAGAGATAATTTTTTAAGGCATTTTTATTACTTTCTGCAAAAAAAAAGTTTCCATACATTTCATTAGTATTTGGTAGCATTATCCTTAAACTGTATGACTTGGGTCAAGCGTTTTGGATATCTTTCCACAAGCTTCTCACAGTAGTTGATACAAATTTTGGCCCATTCCTCCTGACAGAACTGGTGTAACTGAGCCATGTTTGTAGGCCACCTTGCTCGCACCTACCTTTTCAGCTTTGGCTATAAAATTTTCAATAGGATTGAGATCAGGGCTCTATGATGGCCACGACAAAACACTGACTTGGTTATCCTTAAGCCACTTTTTAACCAGTTTGGCAGTATGTTTTGGGTCATTGTCTATTTGGAAGACTCATTACCATCCAAGCTTCAACTTCCTGGCTGATGTCTTGAGATGTTACTTCAGTATTGCTACATAATCTTCTTTCTTCATGATGCCATTTATTTTGTGAAGTGCACCAGTCCCTTCTGCAACAAAACAACCCCATAACATGATGCTTTACCGCTGTGTTTCACAGTTTGGATGGTGTTCTTTAGGCTTCCAAACTTCTCCCTTTTTCCTCCAAACACAATGACGGTCATTATGGCCAACAGTTCACTTTTAGTATTGTCAGACCACAGGACGGCTTCAAAAATGTAGTCATTTGTTCCTGTGTGCATTTGCAAACATTAATCTGGCTTTTATATGTTTCTTTTTTTTTTGGAGTAATGGCTTATTCCTGGCACTGTGGCCTTTTAGCCCATGTTGATACAGTGCTTGTTTCACTGTAGATAATCACACAATCTTACCAACTTTCGCCAGCATCTTCACAAGGTCTTTTGGTTTAGTTCTTGGGTTGATTTGCACATGTCAGACCAAAGCACATTCATCTCTGAGACACAGAACCCATCTCCTTCCTGAACAGAATGATAGCTGGACACTCCCATCTTGTTTGTACTTGCATATAATTGTTTGTACAGATGAACAAGGCACCTTCGGGTATCTGGAAATTACACATAAGGTGATCCAGACTTGTTCAAGTCCACAATTCTCTTCTTGATATCTTGGCTGATTTCTTTAGACTTTCCCATGATGTTACACACAAACGCAGTGTATTTCTGGTGTGTTTTCAAAATACATCCACAGGTGTGTCTCTAACTCAGATATTGCCAATAACCTATCAGAAGCTTCTAAAGACATGACGTGGGCTGTCCCAAATTGTTTAAAGGCATATAAATCTTAGTGTATGTAAACTTTTGACTTTGCAGAAAGTAATAAAAAAGACCTTAAAAATTCTCTCTCTTATTATTCTGGCATTTGGCAAATATAAATCATTTTGGTAATCCTAATTGACCTAAAACAGGTATGGTTTATTCTGATTTCATGTCACATAGTGAGAAATGATTTCATGTCAGTGAGAAAAAACATACATGTCTTTTTATATAGTGTATGTAAACTTCTGGTTTCAACTGTATATATTTTCATTCAGGTAAATATTTATTATAAAAGATATCACACCAAGAGTTTCCTATAAATAAAGCATTTTCTCAACTTTCTAAATGATCACAAATAGTGATGAGCGAACCCTAAAAAGTTTGAGTCGAACCTCGAATTTAGAGTCGTTTGGTTCGAAGTTTGATTTGATTTTATACCTATTTGTAATGCGGGGGTGGATTCGCTGGACCACCGCAAGCGAGGATAGTTAAGCCACACCAGGGAGTGGATTCTAAGTAGCCCCCGGTGTTCACCAGAGCCCGCCACAAAGCGGGATGGACTTGCTGCGGCGTGAGGCTACCAGGTCGCTACCCCTGACGTGACTTGTTGCGGCGGCGGCCGGGGTAATGCGTGGTGCAGAATCAGGATCCAGAGACATAGTTGGGGACAGGCAGGAGGTCAGGACGGGTGGCAGAGGTTCGTGGTCAGAGACAGGCAGAAGGTCAGGGCAGGCGGCAAACAGGCAAGGTCAGAAAACGTAAGCAGGCGAACTGGTACACGGGAAGACAAGACGGACTTCTGAATACAGACTAGGCACTCCAGACACACACCAACGAACTGGCAGTGAGTGTAGGAGGCGTGCACAATAAATAGGGTCAGCGGCCAGCGATGGCCAATTACCGGTGCGCTATCCCTTTAAATCCCGACCAGCCGTCGTGCGTGCGCCCTAAGCAGCGGGTACACGCGCGGCGGCTGTCAGAGCTAGACACCGGAGCGGGGACTGGTGTGTACGGGGTTTCCTGGGCAGGAGTAGAAGGACAACGGCTGCGGCAGCAGCGGCACCCGCGCCGGATCCCGTAAGCACAGGGGGACAGCCGCGGCGGGCCACGGCGCCGAGCCCCATGACACTATTCAGGTGAGGAGAAGCTGTAATTAGCATCCAGAAGAGTAAACTGGATATGTGTAACAACTTAGTTAAGAAAATTTGGCTCTAAGAGTGACAAAAAAAAATTGAGAGGCTAAAATACTTCACTCCTTTCAATGGCTAACTGAAAAGATGAGGACAGCATAGTTATAGAAGGTACAAATTAATTTGAGAATGGCCTGGTTTCTCTTGGCACGTGATACGACCCATCTAGGTTGGGGATCTGGACTCTGCATTATCCCAGAAGTGTGGAAGAGTGTTGGCCGAGACCCATCACCAGAGGCACTGTCATCCAACAAACTCACCCAGTGAGATGTAACGACCTTGACCGTGCTTATTAGTCCATGTGTCTGTAGTCAGATGGCCTTTGGTGGATACAGATGCATCCCACGCACTGGAGATCTTTTATGCAAGGTGGGTGGCCAGGGCAGGGACAGCTTTTCTGGCAAAGAAATACCTGCTCGGCATCTGATATTGGGGGCATGCCAGGGCCATGACGAGGTGGAACCCATCTGTGTCCACCAAGCGGAAAGGCAACATTTCCAAGGCCAACAGCCTGGCAATGCTGACATTCAGGCTTTTGGCTTTGGGGTGAAAGTGTTTCTTATGCTTCCACACCTGGTACACAGAAGGCTGGCTGCCAGACTGTCCGCTCTACGGCATGCAGGTCACACTGGTGGAAGGGGAAGGTGTAGACTGTGTTGCTGGTGGTGGGATTTGGCCGACAGTATCTGGAACTGGAGATGGTGCTTGCTCATGCTGCTCCGGCACATCGGCAGCAGAGGACCGCTTGGGCTTGGAAGTGGTAGAGGAGGAGGAGGCAGAAGATGTCACAGTGGTTGGAAGCCCAGGACCTGTGTGGCCCAGGACCTGTCTTCCACAGCAATTCATGCTTTACATGTATGTGCCTGTTCATGCTCGTGGTGCTCAAACTCTGGCATATGACATCTGTCGGCTAATCGGAGGCTTAAACGAAAAAGGCCCAGGCTTCACAGGTACTGGAACTCATTGACTGTGAAAACCTAGTAGTGGTGTTCCTGCTGGCGGAGTAATGTCAGCGGACTTGTGCAACCACCCCCTCCTGTCCCGCGGTGGACCCTCACTGACACTACCACATCATCCACCTCCTCCACTGATGATGCGTTCGCCAGCAGTTGCTAAACAGACCACGTTGGATCCGCAACATCATCATCATCACAGGTGACTTCCACTTCCTCACAGTCTACATCCTCAAGTTGCAAGCTAGAAGCCACAGCCACTGCGAGGCATTGCTGACCGCTCGGTATTTCTGGCGACGGACCAGCTTCCTTTTTCTCCTCTGAGTGCATCAGCGATTGGGCATCAGAGCAGACAAAATCATGTTCCTTGGCCTCTTGATCTTTTGAAATGCCTTCTGACCCCAATCACATTGTGTCATTAAAGAGCTTTTCAGAATATGGATTATCTGGAGTGTTCTGTATATTCGGTTGTGACATTTGGCCCATGTTTGCTTCAGGTTGGACTTATGATGATGATGATGACGACATTTGTGGTCATGACTGAGAGAAAGAGGAGGTAAAACTAATGGATGTAGATGTGGTTAACCACTGAAGAACAGATTGGCAATGCTCTCCAGTACTGAGATGCACAGCGAACTGACCAAGTGATGACAGGCCTGACGGTCCTGCGACTGATGATGTGCTTGCTTGTCTGTTGTCTGGAGCACTGGAAGGAGTGCCTTATCTTATACCTCTAGTTCCATGTCCTATACCCCTCCTTGCTCACATACTACCTCTAGTTCTCTCCATGTTCAAAAGCTAAATATTAAAAAGCTAAAGATTTGGCAATGGTCTCTTATGCAAGAACTATACCCCAAAAAGTGGAAAAGTGAACTTTTCTTCAATCCGAATAATTTGCAGCAAGAAAACAGTATTTGAAATAGATTTCTTTCTATGGGAGATTTGGTAACGGTCTCTTATGCAATAGTTGTACCCCCCAAAACTGCAAAAATGAACTTTTCTTCAATCAGAATAAAGATGGGAAAGATGCAGCCAGCAATACAAAACTACCTAACTATTGCTGTTTATGATTCCCTAAGCTTGCTGTACACCCCCTAACAAAACTACATAGCAGTTTTTCCTGTCTAAATATGCTGAAAAATCATGAGTCTGCATGCATGTAAGCAAGCAGACAGTGAGCAGTCTGTTCAGCACAGAGAGTGAACTGGAAATAGCGTTCACAAGGGAATACAGTGAAATACATATTATAGGGTCTTGTCATTTTAGCAGCCAATGAGATCCCTACACCATCAGTGATGACGTTTTTGACACTCCTCTGTGCTCTGCACTGATTAGATGGCCGCCAAAAGTGCAGGAAGCAGCTAAAATGAAGCTAAAAATGGCGTGTCTAATGCACATTTCAAACACAAATTTTCCTAAAAAAAGCTCGATTTAGTTCACGTTTAACTCAAACTTAACTATTCTCGAACCGTTCAATCAACACTAATCACAAATCCTATAATAAGAATACAAATTGTAGACTATCTACCAATCATGCATATGAATTTGCACATTTTTCTATGCATTTATAATTATGATTGTTCACTTCAATTGTAATGACACTGTGAGTCTCACTTTAAAGAATTGTTTGCTGTGATTTGCATAAATTAACTAGTCATTGTCACTATTTTGCCTATTTAATTGCACTTTTTGTATAACTACATGGTTTGTCCATGGTTTGCACCATTCACTTTCTTTTTCCCATCTGTGAGAATCCTGACACTGACAGACCAGTTGTAAATAGCTTTAAGGCAGTGTAGAATGCACCAGAATGTATGAACCTGTTTTCCTGAAGGTCATATGTACAGGCACATTGTAGTGCCAATACCACAATTCAGGCTCAGGCATCACCTTTAACCTGGTCTGGCAGTTCTAACTGTTCTGTATCTAGATTTGGCATCAAAGAATCATAAATGTGTCTACTTCTAAGAATGTGGTGCGACACACCCCCAGAACGCCTCAAATCTTATGTGTATTAAAAAGTGTCTTTGGCTCATTACAAAGGCACTTATCGCAGCAAAGATTGGAGTATGCCTGTTCATATATTCTTTTTGGCTCAAAATACACCAGAAAACTGCCACAGCCCCATTCATACATGTCACCCTATCTATCCATTGGGATTTTTTAATCTATTTAGCAATTTCATAACTATACATTTATTTTTATCTTTCTACCAGTACATAAATGTCTTCATGTCATATTAAGTTGGTCCCTATTTCTGTCTCTCATTTGTAATTCCAATAAACAATTACATTATTAATACAGCTACAGTTTATAGTTTGATACTAGAGGGAAAGTTTTATACAGTGAAGGAAATTATTTGATCCCTTGCTGATTTTGTAAATTTGCTAAATTTTTGTCAGATTAGACCAAAATTGAGCTCTTTGGCATTAACTCAACTCGCCGTGTTCGGAGGAAGAGAAATGCTGCCTATGACCCAAAGAACACCGTCCCCACTGTCAAGCATGGAGGTGGAAACATTATGGGCCACATGTATGAAACTGTTTAGGTCTTAAAGTCACTCTTTATATGTCTAGGTTAGTGATGAGCGATTACGTCGACTATCTTCATTGGGTCGATGGTCGATATCGGCAATTATCAAGACGATATCCGATAGTCGATAATAGATTATCGCCAATGACCATTAAAGTCTATGGGAGAGGAACAACACCTTCATTCTTACACCCAAACAGGGCTGGAAAAGCTGGAATTAAAATCCATAACAGTCAAATGGATACGTGCTACATCTTAGGCAACAAACTTAGGTTATAAAAGCCACAGAAAGAAAATCACAGACCATTCACTATCCGTGTCTTGTACCACAGCATGACCCTTAAAACTGCATGACCCACAAATTAAAAAGTGCCAGAAGGCAGTATTATTTGAACCATCATTTTACTTGAACTGGACATTGACTATCCCTGTCCTGGAACGTAGCATGACCCTTAAACCTATCTGACCCCCAGATTAAAAAAGTGCCGGAAAAAGGAGTCTTTGAACCACCATTTTAGTTCAACTGGACATTAACTATATCTGTCCTGTACCGCAGTATGACCATTAAACCTGTCTGACTAGAAAAGTTCTGTATCCTATTGTAAGGAAAAAATGGGTCGTTGAACAAAGCTGGGCTGCGCCAAAGTGGAAAAAAAACCTAATTAAATCGTGTACAGATAATAAAAGGTGAGTTTTGCACCTATCAAATATACCTGCAGTTACTAGAAAGATCTGTATCCTAATGTAAGTACAGGCTGCACAAAATACAAGCTAATATTTCACCAAAAACTGGCCAAAAACAGTTAATAAAAACCCATTTCAATGCAGGGTCAAAGCAGAGTCTGGGCAGCACAATTATCCACTCTCCTTTCAAAAGCCTGCCTGCCTACCAGCCAGCCTGTCTGTCTGTGTTCACCCCCGCACCCCCCCCCCCCTCCTCCCGCGGCTGTACAGCGCTAGATGCTTCTTTAAAATTCTCAGCCTAGGTAACTAAAAACTGAAAATCTCTAATCTACCTAGGTTCTAATGTTCACAGCTAAAAGCATGGTTGTCTGTGTGAACAAAGAGAATAGTTTTGCTGAGCTGTTTTGAGAGACACCGAGCACACATCCTGCTCTTATGAGACACAGACACACACTGATCATGAACAGGAAGGGCTGTTCTATGTAAAACAAGGTCATGTGATTTTTCCAGCCAATCACAATCATACACAACCCAGTCATGACGTCGCACACCCAGCTCTATTCTCTAAGCTGATTTGCTGGCCGCCAAAATGACAGGAAGCGGCGAAAATGGCGCGATAGATTATGCACAGATTTTCACCTTAATTATCGCGTGATCGAAAAAATCTGATCAACATAAAAACCGTGCCGATTTCAACTTTGTCGATAATAATCGCTCAACACTAGTCTAGGTTCAGAAGTCCCATGTTGCCAATTTCCACGTGGTAATATCATGGTAATGTATAGTAAAATTTGTGCTGTATTTATCCTCCTAACTATTAGTATTTTTGCACCCATTCAGACAAAAATTTTAAATTAGATCCTAGGGTATGAAAATTAGAAAAATTGATAATGACCCTAACAAACGAGACAATTGTTAATCAATTTTCAAAAGTTTGTAATAAATTATGTAGATTATAATTTCACTTTATAGTATATTAATTATGAAACATAGGGATATATCAATAGATATGAATAGGCAAAGATATGTAATAGATAAAAGGTAAACAGATAGAAAAATAGAATATACAGATCGCTGAAGAGATTTATAGATATATAAAAGATAGATTGATAGATAACACTATATTTATAGCTCTATCTACTCTTAAATCATAGATTACTTACTTTCCCTTTGCCCTCTATCAATTTATATTTGTTTTTCTCCTCTCTGTATTTTCACTAACTATATATTTTATATCTAAGGTAATTATGTATCTCATATTAAACATCTCTACATGACTAAATGAATATAATCAATATGTCTTTATGTTTGTATAAATCCTCTCATTGTCCTCTGCAGAAGTCAGGTATCATGGTGGATGTCTGGGCAGCTGGACCCTCTGTTATTATTTAATTGATGTAATATAATTATCCATGTAACAATAGACTCTGTAGAGAGTTCACACCTTTCAAGCAGAACCCCAGGGAAACTACCAAAACTTACTGGTCCAGACAAATTATAATTTCTGTACTGGACAATTAAGGCTTGTCCCCACGGCACGTGTTTTCACCCGGTTTTTCAGACGTTTTTCGGTTTTGAAAATGAGTGCTTATACTTTGTGGGATAAGTTACAATTTTTTAATATTACCATTTTATGTACTATATAATGTAAGCGTAAACCAAAGAAAAATTCTTTATGGGATGGAACAGGAAAGAACACAGCTGAATCATTTTGGGGGCTTTTGGGGGGATTATACTTCATAATTGCAGAAGGGGTTAGGTCTTAACTGGATTAACAGCTCAACCCAGGGTGGAGAGGGTCAGTGTGGAACCTCCGAGTGGGCCATCGTTCCTATATAGACCCCAATAAACTAGGTGGGTATATATGGCCCCCAGTATGTTATAGGTACATAGGGCCCCCATCCTGTAAGCAAGTGTATGTACCCCATATTATTCTGTAGGCAGATACATGTCACCCATAGTCTGTAAGCAGGTATTTGTCCCCCAGAGTCTGTAGGCAGGTATTTCATGTCCTCCATAATCTGTAGGCAGGTAAATGTTCCCCATATTTTGTAGGCAGGTATGTGTCCCCCATGTATGCACTGTATGCGTTTCCAGAGGAACTGACAATGCCCTGATGAAAACTGATGCACTGTTCACTATATTTTTAATGAGGCACACTCCCATGTTAGGCGCATTATAAAATGATGGTAGTATTATTTAGTCTTTGTATATTGTTTTTGTTTGGCAAAATTGGTCTTGGTATTTTTTTTCAGTTTGTGACATACAGTTATCATGTGGCAGTATTTTTTGGTTCGTAACAGTATGGTGGCATTAATCACTTTAAAGTGGTGAAAAACGATGATATGTGGCGGTGTTTTTGGCTCTTGTATATATTGTTACCTGCAGAACACCAATAACATGTCAATTAAACTGTACACTATAAACTCCAACAAAAATTAAACCCAAAATAGAAAAAAGTGCAACTGCATTTTTTTTTCCTGTTTACCCCACAAAGAATTTGTTGATGGGAGAAGCAGTTGGGAGAGCAATGGAGAGCAGATGCTTTGGATGATTAATTTGTTTTTCTTTTTTTTGACGCCTGGTCCCATTTAAAATTAATTTTCTTCTTTTAGACAATCCCTTTAAGCACCAATAATTTTCCATATCACACTACTCCACAATTATCTGTCAAGTAGGGAACCTGTTGTTAAAAAGTAGTGGTCCATAGCCATTGTCCAGGAGTAAGGAGGCCCAAGCTGAAGTTTTGCACCAGGGCCGTCAAGTCTTTAGCTACACCCCTGCCTTTTAGGCTACCTTTCCATCATGTTTTTTGATGCATAGTTACGGAAGTAAAGACCTGCATTTTAAAGTTTAACCCTTTAGAGCTCTGTAGACTTGTGTTATGACATTAACATTCCTCCATCAACAATGTCCCTCTCGCAGCTTCAGGTAGGAATAGAAGAGCTGAAATGTCAGTCACTGCTGAAGAACTGGCTACAGCCTGAACAGAAGGTGGGAGTTAGAGCCTGGTTGTGAAGAGCAGGCTCTGTGAAACAGGATGGTGAGAACACCCCTTTAATATCAAATGTATTATGTAGGCTTTTGGTCACAGATCATGAGGTACACTTACAAAAATAGACTCAAATATAGTTAGAACAACAGATAGATATGAGACAGACTAATAGGTAGGTAGGTAAACAGAGAGTGAGAGAGAGATGAGGCAAAATGAAAGATAGATAGCTAGATGGATAGATAGACAGACATATAAATAGATAGATAGAACATCCAATGACCACAGCACTCAAAGAATTAAAAAAGATAAAAAATGCTTTATTCATATTGTCAGAACAGACAAAATAAAGTGGGTGGAGCTGATGTGCGATAGGAACAGTGTGCAACAACTATTCTCATTCATTCAAGAGCCGGGATCGAAGCTTCATCAACAGATCTCTCTTACAGGACAGAGTCCCATTTTTAGATTGTACAAACATAAAATGACATATCTGAACAACATAACCTCCCCTCCCTCCCCCCAACCCGACATCCCATAGTCTATAGTCTTCTCCTGTAGTCCATTTTAGCTACATCCTCTAAATTTGCTGAGGATCATTACGGAGTTCACCAAACAGCTGCTGAACTCTCCATGGGGGGATCCAGAGAGGGGATGGAGTTTTGAACAAAACTCTAGCGGCCTGAAAAGAACAAAAACACAGATTACTCAAAGATGAAATCATAGAACTTTTATGAGCATCACTATGTCATTATTCTAGAGCCCCAAGTGTTAGTGTTTCATTATCTTGAAACACAACTGTCCATCTGTAACTGTCATGTTCCCCAAGTGTCAAAGTGTCAGTATCCTGGGCCCCAATTGTCAGTGTGTCATTAATCTAGAGTATCAGTGTGTCATTATCCTGGGCCCAACGTGTCCATGTGTCACTTCCCTGTAGACTCAGAAAGTACACAATTTCTTACCCGATTTGCTACTGAGTTTCCTGATTTTAGCTCCTCTGTTGAGCTACATGAGTTTAGAGAGGTTGTGTTTCCACCATTGCTGCCATCTTCACGTATGGAATAGTCCTCTTTTTGTGGAGGTGTGGGGCAATTAATGTGTAGAGGATTGGATGCTTCTGATGACAGTGGAACATCTGGTACACGTTTGATTCTTGGATCGAAGCTTGCCACAATGAACGGACAACTGTCGAACCCCAACCTGTCCATGAATTTATCATCAAGAAATGGTTATCAGTAAGGGAAATCATCAACCACCAAACCTACTCTGAGTATTATCAAAAGGCATGCTACTCACCGGCAGGAGACTTTATAGGGGTCGATCCATAAAGCCATTACTCTGGGTAAGTCCAGTTTATGGAATGCCAGGCCACTGTAGGCACAAGCCTTTAAGATGCTCTCATCCCTTTTCTCACTATTATTTTTGATACATCTAAGAGGCAAATATAAGTCATTAGATCCATGACAAATGGACCAATATGAGCATTTTAATAATTCATTTGAGTTTTTAGAAGAATATAAAATTTTTAGAAATACAGATCATTCATTTTGTCAAAAATCTAGATATTCTGTTGGACCAATGAGATCTTTTTAGAGATGCCAATGAAACAATATGAAATGTTTTAAAATGCCAATGAGCCATTTAGGGACCTGTTTACCACATTTCTTTAAATCCAGATAAAAGCACTGCAATAAAGACCTGATGGCTTACCTGTATTCTGCTTCTTCCGTGGGGTCCTCGGGGTACCAATGACCAACATATTTTTGACAAAAGATTACTGTAAGTATATCTCCGAATAGTTCAATCTTCCCCGGTTCAAGGTTATGATTTTTGTAGGAGAGACTCTTAATAAAACCTACACCAGCCAGCAGTTCCTCCTTCATCTCCATTGGTATGGGATATAATTCCACCATTGTTTCTGAGGGAGGAAAAAGGACATTTTACTTTTATAGCCATATTATGTACAATATTCACACTTTATAAGATATGGGCTGTTCCTTCACCTATTAGTTATTTAAGCAATTAGGAAGTAAATACCCCTTTAAGGAAATCTAAGGTCACATTGTGGACCTCTTGATCATAACACCCTATCTAGTATCTAAAATCAGTAGTTATATTAAGTGTGACCCAGTGCTTAGAGGTCAGTAGTATCCATTGAAAGGAAGGATGTCATGTTTCATTTTTGCTCAATTTCATTAGCATGACACTGTTAAATTGTCTAATAGGCAAGAGGCTTATATGGGACTGATGGTACCACTTCTTACCTTCCCTCTTTCTGAACTGCTCCTTGGTCCTTATGGGATACTCTATTATAACATACTTTACCTGGCCCTGGAGGTTACAGGCTTCTTTCCATTGACAGATTTTAAATATTTCATGGATCCCTGAAGCAGATCCTTTGCATATCTGAGGCATCTGAGTAGGTAATATAAGCATCATAGTTTCCCAAGGTGCATTTTAGTGGGAAGTGCTTGAGGCCATCACCCAAGGATAGATCTTCGGGCAGCCCGACGGTCACTGACAAGTTCGCCGTCCAGAACATATTCTCATTAAGAATCTTTGTAAGACTTCCCAGCAAGGTGCAGTGATTCTTCAAGAAATCAGCTATCTCCTTCTCTGGCGTATGTGGGTTTGCTGAAATAATTACATGCCTCTTGTCTCTTATGACAGAGCAGTCAGAAGCAGGGTATTTAGGTCCTGACTCCATCTTCCTGTATCGTTTGCTGGTAGTGATTTTAGAATAGAAAAAGAACCCAAGACAGTCTTCAACAGTGTCTCTATAAAAACAAAGAAAAACTGTTGTTTAATATTAATCCAAATAGAGAATTCAGAACAGTCACACAGCCATCAGGGTCTAAGCCTCTTTACTTCAATGCTATATTTATATCACAATTTAACATTTTAAGGTAACATGTTTTGGT
Source organism: Phyllomedusa bahiana (assembly GCA_025379985.1). Taxonomy (NCBI): domain Eukaryota; kingdom Metazoa; phylum Chordata; class Amphibia; order Anura; family Hylidae; genus Phyllomedusa; species Phyllomedusa bahiana. The sequence continues at coordinate 26,160 of JAODAL010022978.1, forward strand.
AACTTTTGGGTTGTGATTTTGAAATAAAAGAAAATGAGGCTCAAATTCTAATCCCCCAAGATATTGCAATTGTATCATATATGCATATATTATTTACATATCAAATAAATGAAAAGGTGCGTTTTTAAATTTAAATTGCAGATGTATATGAAATACATGCAAAGAAAACACACACACAAATAAAACAACGAAACCAAACACTCTTCACTTATATCACCTAATTCCCAGTTAGGATTTGTCATTGTTACTAGAGATAAGGACATGTGGACATCATGGGAGTCAGGTATGAAAACATCTCAAACAGAAAATGTTGAAGCCCACAGCAACCAATCATCACTCATTTTTTACACTGCACACTTTACACTGTATCTCTATCCAATAAATTTGAGTTAGTATTAAACAAAATTACACTGTTTTAGAATCATAAATCATTCAATCTTATTGGTTGTGGTGGGAAATTTTGCTACATATACCCCCATATTGGCTGTATGCAAATATAGCACAATATATACATCAGATAAATTATATGGGGCTCTCCATAAATATATATATACTATAAAAGATATATCACACCAAAAGTGTTCTATAAATAAAGCATTTTCTTAACTTTCTTAATGATCATAAATCCTATAATAAGACTATATATTGTATAATATCTACCAATCACTAAAAGTAATAAACCACCATAGAAAAATGCTAAATACTGTGAACTTACCTTACAGGTGATGGAGGAGATGGAGCTTAGAGAAGATCTTTGCAGTGCAGGATATGGAGCAGAAGAGTCTTACAGTCTTCACCAGGAGTGTGTATGAACACTGAGACAAAACCCTGGTTTATATTGGTGTAGGGATTCCTGTGGAGGGTCTGGGGGGCTCCTGTGATTGGCTCCTCTACCATTGTCTACATCATGTACAGAAAATCTGATTTACATATCACAAGTCTAATCAACAGAAACCGGCTATATACACAACATGACAGTAAAGGACAACTCCCTCCAAATTTTCTTTCATAGTGTTCTCAAGTTCCCTCCAAAATAGTCTGAATAAGTTTCTATCTATCTATCTATCGGCTTTTTTAATCTATTTACCAATATCATGCCATTTATTTTTATCTTTCTACCTGTGTATAAATGTCTTTATGTCATATAAAGTTGGTCCCTATTTCTGTCTCTCATTTGTTTATAATTCCAATAAACAATTACATTTATACAGATATAGTTTACAGTTTTATAATAGATAGAAAATTATATATTACTCTCAAGCTCTAGATAACATAAATTCCCTTTCCCTATATCCTCTATCTATCTTTATGGTATCTAACTGGGACATTTTATATTTGATCAATAGATGTTTTTATGTTTGTACATATCCTTCTGATTGTCCTCTCTAGAAGTCCGGTATCAGGGTGGATGTCTGGGCAGCTGGGCCTCTGTTATTATTTAAGTATGTTATAGAATTATCCATCAGACACAATGGACTCTACAAGGAGTGCACACTTGTCTACTCTCAGCCCAGGTATCAGGAGACTTGTTAATCCCATCACTTACTGGTCCAGAGTTAATATCATCTCTGTACTTTACAAACACAGAGAATTCAACATAGCCTGCCAGAAACTCAGTATCAGGAAAAGGCTATTTAATCTGTGAAGGACATGGTTCACACAGGTTGTGAAAACAATCAAATAGTAAATGTGTTTAGATAGATAGAATATGATTACATAACAGTGTCCATATGCGCAAATCAATAGACTTGAAATAAAAAAGAAAGATAGACAGACAGATAGGCAGGCAGGCAGGCAGGCAGAGATAGAATATGATTAAATAACGGGTTACATATGGGCAAATATATAGATTTGAAATAAAAAAGACAGACAGACAGACTTGCTCAAAGTCCTTCCATTTCTATTAATAGATAGACATGTGATACTTACTTATGGTTAGAAGAAAGTAATAAGTGTTACGGAAAATTTGGAGGTAACTGAACTTGCCATATTTTAGATTTGTTCTTTAAATATCAAATAGATTTATGTAGTGTAAATCAGATTTATATTGTCTAAAACACACAAAGATGAAGTCCACTCAAGGCATCAAAGTAAGAAGACACTAATTTTAGTATCACATCCATATATATGTATATATATTCTATCTACTTACATCTCTATCCATTTACATAATGCAAAAATCGCAGCAATTCAATCATGAAAATGATTACATAAAATGTTATATCTCCAAAACAGTTGCTTTTTATTGCTGGACATGTAAAATAAATTTGGGCTTAATGTTTTTTGGAGTGCTGTGACTTTTGGCTTTATTCTATGGCATCAATTTCATGGCTTACTTTTTACATTTTACAGTATTTTTCTTCTATTTAGACTATTTATCTATTATCTACCTGTCTATTTGTCTTTTCATGTAATACTATTGCGCCCATTTTAGAGTTCTGTTCTTCTACTTGGTTTATCTATCTATCTCTCTATCTATCTATATATCTTTCTATTTATCTATCTATATATTTGTCTTGTTATGTAATATTATTGCACTCATTCAGATCAAATGTTTTAATTAAAACTGTATACATGAGCATAACTTTAAAAAAGGAAATAATAAGTCCATAAAACAAGACAAAATTGTTATATAAATCAAAATTTTATAATAAATTTCAAAGATAAGTTTCATTTTACAGTATATTATGAGAGATGTGGATAAATAAATATATATCAATATAAAGATAGATATAAATGAGATAAAAGATAATTACATAAAGTGATGTTAGACAGGGATAGACTATAGACAGGTAGATAGCTAAATAGATGGATATATACTGTAGATATTTAGAAATAGATAATCTAAAATGGGTTCAATAATATTACATAAAAAGACAAATAGACAGAGAGATTGATAGTGTTTCAGACAAATATTGGTTCCAGATTACATACTTTCCCCATTGCCCTCTATAAATAATTTATCTATGTCCTTTTTCTCTCTGTATTTTCACTGACTATATATTTTATATGTATCTCATATTAAATATCTCTACATGATTAAATAGAGACTATCAAGATGTGTCTTTATGTTTATATAAATCCCTTTTTCTCATTGTCCAGAAGTCAGCTATCAGGGTGGATGTCTGGGCAGCTGGGCCCTCTGTTATTATTTAATAGATGTAATATAATTATCCATGTAACACAATAGACTCTGCAGAGAGTTAACACCTTTCTAGCAGCTCACAGGTATCTGGAGCCTTAACAATCCAATCACTTACTGGTCCAGACACATTATCATCTCTGTACTGGACAATCACAAAGATGAACACAACCCTAGCCACCCAATCTTGCCATCTCAGAATAAGAAGAGAAATGCAAATACTGTGGAACCACCCACCCCAACTGTAAACACATTGTATATGTAGATGGCATCACTCATACAGGAACCAAGAACAATTATATAGAAAGTGTTTGGATACATAGATGTGTATATGGTTAATGCAGCTTCATTACCACAACTGCTCCTGCACAAAGACCTGTTAACTGAGAGCATACAAGCAAAGTATACAGTATTACTATCTAGATAAACTGATATTCTGTAAACATTTGTAGTACAAACAAAAATAGAATAATGTACCTGTACTTTTTACTCAGTGATGAATTCTCTGTAGAGTCCTGGTTACAAACAAAATCCAGAATAAGCTAAATAAAAAAAAAAAAAAGATAAATACAAATGAAATATATATATAGAAAGGCATCATTTGGTAACTGTATAAATAATGACCAATATTATCCATAGAATATTGTCTTACAGCTCTTCACATAAGTACATCTTTATTGTTCCTGGCATCTTCACTGTTTTGCAGATACAGAGAAACGAACCAGCAGCGCTCTGCAGAGGTTAAGAAACAGATAAACACAGTCTATATGAATTATTTTAGAGTACATTTCTGCTGTTTATAGTAGATATAAAAATGTGAGGCTCTTACTGCACATTTTTGATAAAAACTGGGACGGCCCTTAATCCAACTGCAAAGTGGACTCAGTTCAGATTGGGACCTACTCTATACAATCTAACCCCTCTTAGTGCCTCTCCTGGCCTCCATACTTTTTAGGGCATGAGGTTCCCAGCTATACACTGTTCTGATTTGGCTTGGTGTGATGTCTAGGTCTTGGATGAGGTCCAGTGCACTGTCTGCCCAGGGGCCCATAATGTTGTTAGACATTCTTAAATATAGCTTTAATTTTTACCTTAGCTAAGGTGTATAAGCTGTTCCAAAGCTTTTTTAAGAATTATTTAAAAAAAGTTAGATCAGAATGGTGGATCTGTCCCTTCAATGCGCCAGTGAAAAGATGGGTCTGTGTTTTCTACAGGCCCTTATAGAAGTGTATATCATGTGTGTATGGTCCACAGTACATGTCTATAGACGTTATAGGAATGTTGTAAGTATTGGAGTGTTCCTCTTTAAATTATAAATAACATAGCCGCTGATTTATCACCAGGGCTTTATTACTTTATTACAATATAATGAACCCCATTTTCAGATTTTACAAAAATAAAAGAACATCTCTGAAAATATATACCTCCATTCCCCAATAGTCTACAGTCTATGTAGAGTCCATATTATTTACATCCAATGAATTTGCAGAGAGTCATTACTGATGTTGTCATACAGCTGCTGAACTCTCCATGGCGGGATCCAGAGAGGGGCTGGGGTTTTGAACAAGGCTTTAGAGGCCTAAAAAGAACAAAAACACAGAATATTACTCAAACATGAAATTACTGAATTTTTTAATCTTCACTATGTCATTATTCTAGAGCTCCGTGTCAGTGTTTTATTATCCTGGGCCCCAAGTGTCAGTATGTCATTATCCTGGGCCCCAAGTGTCAGTATGTCATTATCCTGGGCCCCAAGTGTCAGTATGTCATTATCCTGGGCCCCAAGTGTCATTGTGTCAATCTGGGCCTCATGTTTCAGTGTTTCATTATATGGAAACTTTATAGGGGTCAATCCTCAAAGCCCATTATTTTCAGTAAGACTAAATTATGATATTTCAGACCACTGTAGACAAGTCTTATCCATGTTATGTCTGTTGATGCTGATACAACTGAAAGACATGAGTTTTTAGATCCATGAGAGAGAAGATGCCATTTGACCAGTATAATTTTTTTAGAGATGTTGATAAACTAATAAAATCAGCTATTAGGGGAAAAATCAAGCAATTGGAATGGTATAACATGTTTGAAAATTAAGATGAGCCATTGATGGAATTTTTTTTTACCACATAACTTTACACCCAGAAGAAAGCACTGTAATGAAGATCTGATGGGGGTACCAACGCATGATATATTTTTAGCAAAGTATATGTCAATACTGCGCAACTGGTGTTAAGATTTTTTTTTATGAAGCCCCAGCTGTGGTTCAGCTTGGTACTTAAAGGTTAAAGAGAACCTGTCACATAGTTTATGCCCCCCTGGCTGAGGACAGAACAGGGTAGTGTGTCCTTTATTCTGTAAGAGGCTGGAGTTTTCGTGTATTTAATGCTCAAATATGCAGTTTTCAGCCAGAAGAGTCATTCAAAGTCATTCAGTTTTTTTAAAAACCCCGCCCACCTGAGGCTAACCCCGCCCATCTCAACTGATAAACCTATTACTTTGAATAGGTAGAAACATCTGAATAAATGTCCTTGAGCGGGGCTAGCCTTTGGTGGGTGGGGCTAACATCTACTCACGATTAAGATTTGAGGGGCAAATGCTCTAAAACTGCTGCATCTTACAGAATAAGGGACACAGCGCTGGAAACAGCATGTCTATCACTAGCTTGTGCTCCCCTCAGCAAGGGGGCATAACCTATGTGACAGGTTCCCATTAAGCACTGAAGCCAATCCTTGGCTGAGGAGGGGGATTTAAACCTCTTCCTGTCTGCTCCCCCCCTTCCCAGTTTTTGGATTTTGGCTCATCTTTCTGGTTGCTTTCATTTTCCTTTTGTCTTCCATTTATTTTCTGTTTGTTTGTAACCTGTTTTCAGGGAATTGTTTAGGAAGGGATTGGCTCAAGTGCTTAACCTATTAAGCACCAAGCTGAACTCCAGCTGAGGCTGCAACAAACAAACCTTAATGGGGTTGTCTCACTACAAGGATTGCTTTTCATGTTAAAGGTCTTACAAAAAACAAGTCACTTTGCAATGTGTCTATTAACAGTGTCCTAGCTATTCCTAGATATCCCCTCTTGTATTGGCTGCATCAACTCCTCAGGTCGCTATAACTACAGACGTGTTTGATCTCTCCTGATAGGCTGCCAGCACTGGTTGCTATAGCTACAGACCTGGCTTCTACTGCAGCCTAGTAGAAGCCAGTAAATATGTCCCTGAATTCAAAATGAAACTAAGGAAACAGGACGAATTAATGTAGTGAGACAACCCCTTTAAAGGGCTAGAAGCGCAGTCCTGACAGTATAACTGTCAGTATATCTCCAAACAGCTCAAGTTTGACCAGATTCAGTTTATGAAATCTAGAATCTAAATGTAGCTAAGGCTCAGTAGTTCCTCCAGTATTTTCTGCAATCTAAGCCATAGCTAACTTCTTTATGAGTCCTATCTGCCCTGAAGGATGGCCAATGCCTAGGAGTCAGTAGTACCCATCAGTGTTGTACTGTGGTGCCTTGGCCCCACTAGAAGAGTCGATTTTAGAAGCCCACTTAGCCCTGCTGTCTCTGCCACCTGTAAGGTGCCCCACCCAGTCTTGCTTTATACAGACCGATGTGATGACATCATCACACTAATCTGTAATCAAGATGGGGTGCTGGGGCTTCTGAGTCTCCTTCACCTAATTGCAGCAGGACACGAAAAGTAAACATAATAGCTATAACACAAAGTACGAAAACCACTACATAATGGTCATACAGTTCCCACATAAAATCACAAAACCAAAATCCCAAGGCCAATATTACCAATAATTCCACTAAGACCAAATACCGCCACACCATGACCACATATCACCATCACATAGTGACTAAATAATATCGCAACACCATGACCACATATCACCACCACATAGTGGCTTTAAAATAAAATGGCCAAGGAGGGGCAGTGTAGGGGACAGTTTTTTGTGTTGTGTCAGTGTTTTTCTACTGTTTATTTCCAGTGTTAGTAATTGAGATGTTTTACTGATGCCTCTGCATCACTAGTGTTGGAGCTTGGTGTCAGCCTTGGGCTGACAAAACACATCTTGCTGACACCAAGCCCCCGCGCTAGTAATACAGAGACATCTGTAATGTGTCACATTATTTAACCTGCACGGTGAACACCATAAAAAAAAGAAAAACTATTCAGTCATGCAATTTTCATTCATCCAACAGCAAATAAAATGGAATAAACAGCAATCAAAAAACTTCAGTTCATCTCGCAAAAAAAAAATTACCTTAGGTACTGTAGCTCTGTATATGGAAAGTAAAACAGTTATGGCTATCAGAAGATAGTGATGCATAAATATTGTTTTACACAATAAACACTTTTTTTTAAAGCGCTTCAACATCAACTATATAATTTGGATATCGCCATAATAATATCGACCCACAGAGTAAAACTAACTTGTGATGTATACTGCATGGTGAGCGCTGTTAAAAATAAAAACAAAAAACACTACTAAGATTACAGTATTTTCACCACCTTCCTTCCAAAAAATGGATTTAAAAACAATCAAAAAGTCTTGTCCCCCCCAGAAATGATACCAATAAAAATTTCAACTCATCCCACAAACAAGAAGCCTATACAAATCTATGTATACAGAAAAATAAAAAGTTGTGACTCTCGGACTATGATGCAAAAACATGTTTTCCATTTTCAATAAAATAGTTTTATTGTGTAAAAGCAGTAAAATATAAATATACAAATTGGGTTATTGTATTGACCTGCTAAGTAAATCTAGCACTGCACTGTGACCGCTGTAAAAAATAAAAATAAAAAACACTACCAGGATTGCTGTATTTCGTTCAAAATGCCGCACAAAAACCTTGATAAAAAGAGATCAATGATACCAATAAAAACGTCCACTCATCTCACAAAAAATAAGTCCTTAATCGGCTCCATGTACAGAAAAATAAAAGTTATGGCTATGATACTATGATGACACACAATTTTTTACAAACGCATTTCTATGGTGTAAAAGTAATAAAACAAACTATATAAAATTTCTGTCATTGCAATTGTACCGACCCACATAGTAAAGTTATCCAGTCATTAATACCACACGGTAACACTAAAAATGAAGCCTAAAAAAAAATGTCGGAACTGCATTTTTTTCCTCCCGTGGCCCAGTGCTGAAAAAAAACTGTGGAACACCTGGGTGCCCAAATTGCACAATACATCCCTAGATGAAATCCATGAGGGGTGTTGAATCCAAAATAGGGTGACTTCTGGAAGGTTTCCCCTGTTCTGGTAACTTGGGGGCTTTGCAAATGTGACATGGCACCCACCAAAATCTGTGTTTCAAAAGCCAAATTGCACTACCTCCTTTGTACACCCTGTCATGTGCCTAAACAGCAGTTTACACCCACATACAGGGTATTGCCAAATTGGAAGAAATTGCGTAACAAATTTTGGGATACTTACAGTATTTTCCAGGATACCATGTAAAAATGAGACATTTTCAGCTAAAATTGTGAATTGATGGAAAATAGATCTTTTTTTATTTTCACAGCCTAACACTAAAAAAATTTGTGAAAGACCAGTAGGGTCAATATACTCACTACAACCCAAAATATATTCCTTAATGGATGTAGTTTAAAATATGGGGTCTTTTTAGGGATGTTTATTAAGTTTTAGCACCTTAGGGTGTCCGCAAACCTGTAATGGTGCCTAAAGAAAATTGTAATAAAAATGAGACCCCCAAAGTCCAGAAGGTGCTCTTCCAATTCTGAGGCTTGTGGTTGAGTCAAATATGGCACTAGGGCCACATATAGAATATACTTAAAATTGTGGGAATCGATGTTGAGTTGCATTTCCTTGCTCACATCTACCATATTCCAGTGAATAATGCATAAAAATTTGAAATATGCAAAAAAAGTGACATTTTTTAATTTCAGCTCTATTATGCTTTCATTTCTATGAAACACCTAATGGGCAATAAACTTGCTAAAATCTATTTTTAATACTTTAAGAGTTTAGTTTCTTAGATGGAGTCATTTATGGGCGTATCAAACATACAGGCCCCTCAATGCATTGTCAGAACTGGACTGGTTCCTAAAAATCTACATTGCATATTTTCTTGAAAATGTGAAAAATTACTACTAAGCGACATGTATGATCGGGGATTTTGCCTATTTTCAGGCGTATACTGTGCCTCACTGTGCCGGCTCTGCTGTCAGACGCAGGAATGCGCCGTTAGGCGCAACCTGCGCCACTTTTGTATGCGCCTAACATGAAGGGGCGTGCTGTGGGCATTCTGGGGCGGGACGCACCAGATTCAAATTCTGACGCATGTAGATATGCCGGTCGGCAAAGTGAGGTGCATTACAGCTCCGACAGGCAGACCTAGTTCAATGTGGTCTACCTGAGTCGGAGGAGGCGCAGTGAAGCTAGAACTTATTGCAATGGGGCCAACTGTGCTCTAGGTCTACTGTTACAACAGTACACGACTAAAAATGAGTTGTCTACAAAATTAATTAATTAATATAAATATCAAATTTGTAGAAAAACTAATCCAATGTATTGAAAAAGTTGATGATTTAAAATTAAAGGAAATATATATTAGATCTCCAAAGAAACAAATATCAGCTATAAAAGGTTTTAAAAATACGGAGAAAATTAAACTAATTTTACATTAAATAAGCCAATGCTGATGTTGTACTGATGTTAATTTTTGTCCTTTTTAAAACAAAAAAATTAAGATGTATTTTTGCTTCCTTCACCTTTTATTCTATTTAATATATACAGCAAGAGCCAGCACAGCACAGGTCTTGCTGGGACCTGTGGTCCTCCAACCAGGATTTCTATATTCCCAGGGCTTAGTTCCGGTCGTATTTACGTCCGCAAATACATCACCAACTCTGCCTAAAATAATGAACAATTAGCCTAGAATTTATACCAATGGAAAATCCGGATGTATTTGCGGACGTAAATACGGACGTATTTACGTCCGGAAATACATCCGGATTAATAAGCCCCTATACAATAGGCTTACAAGTTGTACAATAATGTTTCTGTGAACTTTGAAGAATATGTAAAAGTAGCTATTGTGGGGTGAGGATTTTTTTAAAAAAAAATTTGGGTCTATGTATAAAACTGTTTAGGTGTTTAATTAGGGACATGTATGATCGGGTTTTTTACCTTTTATGGGTCAAAAGCGCCAAAATGAGCCCGGTACAATGTCTAAAGCGCCTAATTTAAAGTGTTTGGCGAAATTTTTCTTAAGGGAAAGGGTTTTTAAAACGCCCAAAATTTTGGGGGGGTTCTGGGGGTTTTTCCCCAAAACCCACTGTTTTTTTTTAGACAATATATGAAAGCAGGTCGGCAAAACTTGGCGATTACTGTTTGACAGGGGAAAACCTATTTCAATTGGTCTTTCCCCGAGCCCCGAGGAGGGCGAAATGGGGGCGAGATTTGCTATTAGGGGAAAAAAGTCCCAAAATTTCTCAAAATTACAACCCCGTACAATAATTTAAAAAATCATTTTTGATTAAATTTTCAAAATATATAAAAATTTTTATTTTAAATTTAAAAAAAAATTTTATAAAATTAATATAAAAATATATTGTTTCCCAAAAAAAATTTTTCCTATAAAAAAGTATTTTTAAAAAAAATAGAAACTAAAACTTTAAATTTTTTTAAGTAAAACCCCCCTGGGTGATTTTTTGTTCAGGGTTTTTAAATTTTAAATTTTTTTTTTCTTTTTTTAATTTGACATTTATTTTTGCCCGCCACCCTTTAAATTTTAAACCCTAGGGTTTTTTATTCATGACATGTTTTTAATGAATTTTTTTTCCCCTCCCCTTTTTTAACCCTTTTTTCCCTTTTGGTGAATTTTCTAATGCGCCCAAGTTTTTCCCTAATGCGCCAACATTTGGCGAGGCCGCGCTCGAAATTTTTGACCTTTTTGGGACGAACAAAAAAAACCCCTTTTTTAATTGAGGGCATTTCACAACCCAAAAAAAAAAGATTTCCCAAAAAGCCTTCAATAAAAAATAGTTCCCTACTTTTCTCCCCTTTTTTTTGTTGCCCCCTAGCAAACAGTCAGGCTTTTCCCCTTTTTATTTTTTTATAGGGTTTTAAAAAAAAAACATATAGGCAACAAAAAAAGTCTTAGATCTAGATAGTTTTCATGCATGTCCCCCTTAGTGTTCATCTTCTCTCTGGCCCCATTCAAAATACTTTTCAGTTCTAAAAGATACCTACTTTTTGGCCCTCTTCTGATTATGTTTTTCCCTTAAAGGGTTTCCCTTTTTACATGCTTGATGAAATGAAAACCCCTTCCCCCAAAATTTTGGGTTTTTTTGGTTACATTTTTAAAATTACCTTTTTTTTTGGCCCGGGTTTTTTGTTTAAATTCCTTTTTTCCCAAATTTTTTTAGATTCTGATTATCCACCTTTTGGGGTTTGATTTTTAACTCATTTTATTCCCCTTTTTTTTAATATGTTTTTGCAAAAAAATTAAAAAAGTCAACATTAAAAAAAAAGTGATTAGAGATGGGGCGAAAATTTTTCTAACGAAGGGGGAATTCGTTTTTGGGAAATTTTGAAAAAAATTCGGGTTTTGAACGGGAAATCGAAGTTTGGGGTTTCCCTTTGGGGGTGAAAAGAAGTGTGCTTTTCATTTTAAATTAAAAAGGCCCCCCGCGGGGCACATGGTGTTTTCCCTGGGGCCCGAGCCTCAAAGGGGGGAAGAAAAGGGGATAAGGCCCCGGGTGACATGTTTCAGAGATGAAAACCAATCAGAAAAAGGTGGGGGGCTGTGAGGGCACTGCACTTTAAATCCCGGGCGCGACGCTGGCGCTCCCCCCCAAAAATTTTCTCTAAAAACCCGTAAGGGTTTGGGAAAAGGGGCTTTTTTCCCCGGCCCGCTTGTAATTTGCTCTTACTGAAGAAAATATTTTTTTACAGCGTTTTTGGGGGGTTTTCTCAGCCTTTTTCTGAGGGCTGCTTTTTCTTAACGTTTATTTCTGATTTTGTGGGGTTTGGATCTGAAGTTCAGTGTGCCCTCCAAATGTAGTGCAAATTTTCATTTTAATGCTTTCTGCTCCCAAACACATTAATATCCAAGGGGGGGGTCCAAAAACCCGTTCCCCGTTGTAATTTATTTTTTAAAAAAAGTTTTTTTTACAATACAAAAGCCCCCTTCATTTTTGGGTGCTCAATTCTTTTGCGCAAAATTTTCATCCAGGGGTTTTAAAATTAAAGGTTTTTTTTTGCTGTGTGGTGACTTAAAAATTTAAAATGTCTTTCACCGCCAAAAAAGGGAAAATTTTTTCCCGTAAAACATTTTTTACAAGCGGGAAAGGGTTTAAATTTAATTTTTTTCTTGTTTTTTGGCGTAAAAACCGCCAAATTTTAACCCCGTACAAAGTGGTAGTTTGTGGTTTTCCTTTAATTGTTTGGGCAATTTAAATCCAGGGCCCTTAAATAAGTATTTTTTGCCCGTTTTTTACTCGTTAAAAAAAATTTTCTTTTTTAACCCCCAAAAGAAGAAAAATTTTGTAAACTTAAAATTTATTTTTCTGAAGGTTTAATTAAGGGTGTTTGTGCCCTTTTTCTTCAGTAAAAAAACGGGTTTTTTAAAAAGGCCAAAAAACAAGTCAATCTTTTCCCGCCCCTTTGGGGGAGGCCAATTTATATTCCAAGGGTTACCCAAGCTTGTTATTGGGGTTTATTTGGCGTCAAATTTCAGGGGTGTATTTAAAATTTACAGATATCCCTTTATCAAAAAAGTGTCTGTACATTTTAGAAAAAAACAGTATGTTTTAAAAAAGGGTGGCAGGGTCTTCAATGCGAGTGGCCCGAGGGGGACAAAAAATTTCCAGGCCCCGGTTTAAAGGAAAAAAAGGGGGGCCCTCGCGAAGGGGGGGCAATCGGTGAGGGGCCCCAAATGGGGTCATTTGCGCAGTGTGTTCCGCAACCCCAAAGGTTTTTTTGTTGGTTGAAATAGGGGGCCCCCCACTTTCTCCCCCGATGACATCTGGGCAAAACCCCAGCCAAGAGTCCCGGTGGGGAATGTCAGGGGCACAACCCTTTTTTTTTACATTTGGGCCCCGGGGCGGGGGGGGGGCAGGGCCCCCACACCCGTCCCCAACCTTTCCTGTGTCCCCTCCGGGTTTCCCCCAGCCAAGGAAATTTCTATGTGGTCTGGGGTAGCGCCCACTATATAGCGAGGATGAAAACCCTTTGAGGGGGGGCAGTCAGCAAACACTTTGGCAGCGGGAAGGAAAAAAAAGGGGCCAAAATCCCCTGCCCCTTTTTGCAGTAGGCGGCAAAGAAAAGATGTTGAGAGTGGCATGGGAGGTCATGTTGTGAGGGGTCAGCCTCTGCATACCAAGACCAGTGATGAGGACAGCAGTGATGATGAAACACAAATAGATGATGATGTAGCCAACCGCACTTGGGAGCCGGGTGAGGCAAGGGCTTCATCATCGTCAGGAGAAGAGGTCGTCAGCTTGCGTGTCAGGCAGCGGCGCAGCTAGCAAGTGGGTTGTGTGGCTGTGAGTCAGCAGGATAGCATCAGTGTGAGATCGGGAGCCAAGCGGCCACGGGGTAAAAAACCCGCTTCGCAGGTCCAAGAAAGTAGCGGCACAGGGGCTCAGCGAGGCAGCGGCGGCAGCAGTCACTCAGTGCGGAGCGTTGCTGGTAAAATCCGATACTCGGCGGTGTGGCAGTTCTTTGCTAAGACACCGCAGGAGCCGAATATGGGTATATGTAGAATCTGTAGGCAGAAATTGAAGTGTGGCCAGGGAGCTAACGTTGGCACCACGGCCCTGCGTCAACACATGCAGCGTCACCATCCGGTGGCCTGGGAGAAACGTGGCTCAGATGTGGTCCATCCTGCCGCCGCAGCAACAGCAGCAGCGCCCAGTGGCACGCATGCCATTGCAGCCAGTCAAGGCTCCACCATTGCAGCCAGTCAAGGCTGTTTCTCTTTGACATCATCTCCCGGTCCAGATGCTCCTGCTCCTCGCTACACATGGCGCCAGCAGTCGTTCAGCGAGGCGATTGCAAAGAGACAACAGTATGCGTCCAACCATCCTAAGGTGCAGAAGCTGACCGTACTCCTGTCCAAGTTATTGGTGCTGCAGTCCCTTCCTTTCTAAATGGTGGACTCTGCACCGTTCAGAGAACTAATGGCTTGTGCCTAACTGAGATGGAGAGTTCCAAGCCGTAATTTCTTTTCCAAAAAGGCAGTACCAGCACTTCATAAATATGTAGAACAGAAGGTGGTCCAGTCCTTAAGCTTATCGTTTTGTTCCAAGGTGCATGGCAGCGAGGATGTCTGGAGCTGTAACGACCATCAGGGCCAGTACATGTCCTTTACGGCCCACTGGGTGAATGTGCTTCCGGCCCAGGCACACCAACAACTTGGACAGGAGACGCCGCTTTCTCCTCCACGTTGTCAAACTGCTGCTCCTGCGCCAATGTCCGCCTCCTCCTCCTCCACCACCACCACCACCACCACCACCATCTCAGCCTCCACAAGTACTGCTCCATCATACCACATGTGTAGGGCACAGCGGTGTCACGCAGTTCTACACCTGGCTTGCCTCGGCGAACAAAGTCACACAAGGGAGGAACTGCTCCGTGTCATGCAACAAGAAATCGATGTGTGGCTTTCTCCGCGCCAACTGCAAATCGGAACCATGGTGACGGACAATGGGAGTTACATGGTGTCCGCGCTGCACCGAGGAGGGATGGTCCATGCGCCCTGCATGGAGCACGTGTTCAATCTGGTTGTGAAAAGGTTCCTGAAGTCTTCCACCGCTCTTCAGAATATTCTGAAAATGGCCAGGAAACTGTGCATGCACTTCATCCATTCCTACAAAGCCAGGAACACCCTCCTCGAGTTGCAGCGGCAGAACGGCCTCCCCAAACACTCTGATATGCGATGTTTCCACCCGTTGGAATTCCAGCCTGCACATGTTGGACCGACTGTATGAACAGAGAAAGGCCATTAACGATTTTTTGATGATCCAGGCGGACAGGAGTCAGTGGCAGCTCATGCGTGACACCTGCCGTTTGTTGAGGCCATTCGAGGAGGCCACGTTATTTGTCAGTCACCAGGACTACGGGATGAATAACGTCATTCCACTGCTTCATGTCCTGGAACAGATGCTGAAAAATCTGTCTGGGCAGGGGACTGGAGACGTGGCGACTACATCTCGCGGCCACATGAGTCCGGTGGGGACTGAAATGGAGGAGGAGGACATTGGAGCAGAAGCATTGTCTGGTGAAATGAGTGGATTTTCTACCCAGGTGACAAGAGAGGAGGAGCAGATGGAGGAGGTAGATGGAGATGAGGAAGACGAGGCAGATGACCCACAAGCACCGTGGCAGTATACAGTGGAGATGGAGGCAGGGAGCCCCTCGGCGTCACTTGTGCAGATGACCCGCAGCATGCTGATTTGCCTGGCTAGTGAATGCCGAATAGTCACCATCCGGCAGAGGGATGACTTCTGGCTCTCAACAGTATTGGACCCTCGCTACCGGTCCAAAATGGGAGCCTTTTTCTCAGCTATTGAGAGGGAGGACAAACTCAAATACTATAGGGAAATCCTCCGTAGTCAGTTGGCTGCTTCCAATGTGTGGCATCGTCCCTCCTCTGACAGGTCTGACCGGGGGGGTTCTTCAGCGCTCACGTACTACTCCCGCGGCTGCTGGGGGAAGGTGGGGGGTAGGAGCTGTACCAGCTCCATCAGCAGCAACCTAAGTCTGGAGTCACTGATGAGCAGCTTCCTTCACCCAAGTAGTGAGGAGGGCAGTCGCCAGCAGCAGCAGGACCTGGAGCAGACCCTGAACCAACAGGTGGTGGCCTACATGGACAGCACTCTGCCACCCCAGTTAGAAGATCCGCTGGACTACTGGGCAGCCAAAATGGATGTGTGGCCGCAACTTGCCGAGTTTGCAGTGATGAAGCTGTCCTGCCCAGCCAGTACTGTGGCATCAGAGCGGGTGTTCAGTGCGGCGGGGGCCATCGGTACCCTAAGGAGAACCCGCTTGTCCACGGGAAATGTGGAACGACTGACCTTTGTCAAGATGAATCAGGCGTGGATCGGCCAGGATTTCCACACACCAATGCCTTAGGCGTCAGACTACATCAGCCATGACGCCTCACCCAAACTGTGAGAAATGAGTCTGGGTTCAAACTACCTGCCTCAGCCACTATTCTGATGCCGCCACCCGCCTGATGCCACACATCTGCTGACAGTTTCTCCATCTGTAACCAACCATCTTTACCAGGGACTGGTATTGCCACCCACCTCCACACTCTGTCATTGTGTCACTTTATGACCTCATGCTGCTACTGCTGCTGCTGTTGCCGTGACATCCACACTGTTATTGTGCCACTCTCTGACCTCATGCTGTTTCTCCTGCCGCTGTCACCTCCACTCTGTGATTGTGCCACTCTGTGGCCTACTCCTGTTTTTGCCACCTCCAGAATGTCATTGTGCCACTCTGACCTCATGCTGCTGCCGCCGTCACCTCCACACTGTGTCATTGTGCTACTCTGTGGCCTACTCCTGTTTTTGCCACCTCCAGAATGTCATTGTGCCACTGTCTGACCTCATGCTGCTGTGGCTGCCACCGTCACCTCCACACTCTGTCACTAATGTTGCCACCTGAGCCCTCAGCTTGTTTTTTTCCAGCTGTCGCTGCCATGACTTTCAGGCAACATTCCCGCTTCAGTTTTTTGGTCAGTTTTGCCCTCTTAAGTGCCCAGGGAATTTATAGTGAAGCGATTTTAAGAGCGGCGGCAGTCATGTGCGTGTCATACTAAAACACAACATTGTATAAAGACCAAACCAAGCTCCCTCTGCATATGTAAGCATGGCACAACGTTCTACAGCACCCTGTAGGCTCTGTGCAGCCTGGAAATAGCTGTTTAACGTGATTCGTCCCGAAGTAATTCGGAACAAAGTTATTTTTAACGGGAAATTCGGCGAAGTGAGCGATCCGAATTTGAGAAATTCGCCCATCTCTAACCCTGTTTCACCCTAAATAAGACAGTGTCTTATATTAATTTTTGCTCCTAAAGACTAGCTAGGACTTATTTTTAGGGGATGTTATCTTTCTATGAACAATAATTCACATTTATTGTTGAACAAAACATCGTGTATTAATATACTGTAGTGATTTCATCACAAACATCAGCATAAGCAGCCAAACTCTGAATTTCATAACTAAAAATGCACTATGTCTTATTTTCAGGGGTGTCTTATTTTCGGAGAAACAGGGTAGCTACTGAATGGTCAGTTCAATTGTTGGGCCTAACTAAGGTAATAGTGCTTCATGTACTGTTCTGTTTTCTACTAGGAGTAAAGTGCTTTACTCACAGATTCAAATGTGTAATCAATACATAATATATGTGAAAGCTGTCTTCAAAAATATCGTCTTTCCAAATGCTTCATGTAGTGTTCCAGTATAGCAAGTGAACATATTTTATCACTGTTTAATACTCCTATTACTATTGATCCCACAGTTATGTTGGAGTGTTGTTATGTCAACTGTGATGCTGCAATATGTATGAAAACCCTGGAGTACCGTTTAGTTTTTGTGAGGATTCCTGTCACAGTTACTGATGGAATCATGCAAGCAGGGCCGTTCCTAGGCTAAATTGCACTCAGGGCGAGGTGAAGAAATCTCCCCCCGCCCTCCCCCCTACGTAACATAATGCGCCACAATGAAACACAGTGCATCACCATCAACCAAATCGAAAATATACAACAAGCTTTACCACAAAGTGCTACGAATAAAACTACTAAATAAGTCATACAGTTACCAAATAACACCGCTACACCAACCAGAATCCCAGACTAATAGTACCAATATCCTACTAAGCCCACATATCACCAGCACGTAGTGACCAAATACTGCAACACCGTGACCACATAGTGACCGAATAATACTGTCACACCCATGACCCCCATATCACCAAACACAAAAGTGACCGAATAATACAAACTGACTATTACCGAGTCTAAACCATTATACTACAACCAATATTACCAGCATACAGTGACCATACACTGTTGCATACCAGTGTACACAGGCTCTGCAGGCATATAATCGATTACAGTAAAGTTACATCCAGGGGCTTACAGGAGACGTCTCTGAAGAGTTGTTCTCTTTCTCTTCTTCATCTATCCCAGACGCCATGACATCTTTTCCCGGCCTCGACTCTTCACTATAGAATATACAAAACAAACATCTTAGATGCCTCACTTTATCAGCACTAGATGCCCCTGTAGCCAGGTGATGCCCCCCTTTAGCCAGTAGATGCCCTATAGCCAGGTGATTCCCCCCTGTAGCCAGGAGATACGCCCCCCTGTAGCCAGGAGATACGCTCCCCTGTAGCCAGGAGATACGCTCCCCTGTAGCCAGGAGATACGCTCCCCTGTAGCCAGGAGATACGCCCCCCTGTGTTTTGCCAACTATTTTGTGTGGGTCCTGAACGGCTTTAAAGAAGGCAACCTCCAATGCTTTATTTACTTTATTATATGAGTAACTCAATGATTACATAAAACTACAAGAAGATAGTGTGATATTGTATATACTTATGCACTACATAGATTACAAAGGCAAGGCACGCATAATATTGGTTACAAAGGCAAAGCACGCATAATATGGATTACAAATACTCACATCACATCTATATATGGGTCAAAGCTTCATCAGGCATCTTATAAGCATCATCTATTGGCATCAGCTGGTAACTCGGACCAGCGACGATAGAGAGATAATCCTGAGATCAACACCGTGCACGGGTGCCCCCATATACAGGTCCAAGCTTCACCAGGCATCTTATCAGCATCATCTATCAATAACATCAGCTGGGAGAAGGGGCCAGCGAGATAGAGAGATCTACCTGGGATCCACACTGTGGCATTGAGGCGTCCCTCTTTAGCCCACAGGTACAGCTACTTCTAACTTCGCAGCAAACTTTCCCAGCTTATATCTTACTTGAAACAAATGCCTGCGTAACCAAGTGTTACGCAAGCTGACAGACCAGTACTTTTCCAGTATAAGGACCCCCTTATGGCCAGTTCTTAAGAGGTTAACCTGGCACTGGAACACAACCCATGACTTGATGCTGTACACCTGGATTCTCATGATTTCCCTCCAAACATAGCTGGGTAGTAATTGTTTAGACCAGCGCAGATCTATGTGGTTATCATAAATTCTCCCCCAACAACAGGCCCTGATAACCCTCTGTGTCAATATCTTTTTTCTCAAAAACATTTACCAAGGTAGGAAAATTTCAGCTTAAAAAAGCTATTATCATCTATAAAACTTAAATGATACTGTCAAAATATTCCCGGGGTCAATAAATCATTAGCACTGAAACCCCGTACCGGGAATGCCCCCCTTTTACCGTAGAGCCCCCCCGTAGCCGGCGGATGCCCCCTTTGTAGCCGTAGATGCCCCCTTTTGTAGCCAGAGATCCCCCCCCTGTAGCCCCGGGAGCCCCCCCCCTGTACCATGGATGCCCCCCCCGCCCTGTAGCCTAGTCGATGCTCACCCCCCCTGTAGCCAGTGTGATCGCCTCCCCCTGTAGCCAGTGGAATTGCCCCCACACTGTAGCCAGTGGTTATTGCCCCCCCCCCCTGTAGCCAGTGATGCCCCCCCCCCCCCTGTAGCCAGTGATGCCCCCCCCCCTTGTAGCCAGTGGATGCCCCCCCCCCCCTTGTAGCCAGTGGATGCCCCCCCCTTGTAGCCAGTGGATGCCCCCCCCTGTAGCCAGTGGATGCCCCCCCCCTGTAGCCAGTGGATGCCCCCCCCTCTGTAGCCAGTAGATGCCCCCCCCCTGTAGCCAGTGGATGCCCCCCTCTGTAGCCAGTAGATGCCCCCCCCTGTAGCCAGTGGATGCCCCCCCCCTGTAGCCAGGGGATGCCCCCCCTGTAGCCAGTGGATGCCCCCCCCCTGTAGCCAGTGGATGCCCCCCCCCTGGTAGCCAGTGGATGCCCCCCCTGTAGCCAGTGGATGCCCCCCCTGTAGCCAGTGATGCCCCCCCACGCCTGTAGCTCCAGTGCAGAGCATTGCGGCCACATTATCACGCCGCTTACGCTGTCACGCAGCTCCCAGAGATCTCTTCGGCGGCAGAGCTGCCGACCGAGGAGACCCAGCAATGCAGGGGGCGCGGTGAAAGCTGTGCGTGCAGCTGCTGAGTGGCTCTGTGCGGCTGTTATAAAACGGCCGTGCAGAGCCAGGGGCTAATCTCCGGGCAAGCGAGCCGGGCGGTGCCCACCTTGGGTGAGCGGAGCGTCGGTGCCCCGGGTGATAGCCCGCCCCTAAGAACGGCCCTGCATGCAAGGATTTCCAATTATTAGCAGGTTCCCATTGAACTGATGTGAAAAGCCAGACTTGTCCTTTCATAAAGGTCTGCAGATTGGGACATTGCTGCTATAGTTCTCAACAAGGAACAGCCCCCAGGGGGCACTATTTGGCAGTGTAAACTTCAGAAGTATGTTGGCAAAGTTTGGTTGTATGCCACAAAGTATTGTGCTTTTAGGAACCATTAGGCAAGGTGTGGGCAAAATATGACACTATTTGGACTACAATTGAGACAAATAGAAGTCATTGCATGGCTATTGAAAATCAGAGACAATCCCTGATTGTTGTTAAGGGGTTGTTGTTAACCCCTTAAGGACAAAGTGTTTTTTTTTTTGGTTGACACGTTAATTTTTTCCTCCTCGCCTTCCAAAAGCCATAATTTTTATTTTTCCTAGATAGACATAAGGGGCTTTTATTTTGCAGGACAAGATGCACTTTCTAATGGAGTCATTCACCGTCCCAAAGAATATACTGATAAACCGCAAAAAAATTCTAAGTGGG
Source organism: Phyllomedusa bahiana (assembly GCA_025379985.1). Lineage (NCBI taxonomy): Eukaryota > Metazoa > Chordata > Amphibia > Anura > Hylidae > Phyllomedusa > Phyllomedusa bahiana. Next base: position 47,168 of record JAODAL010022978.1, read on the forward strand.
TCAAAATGTGAAAAAAAACATACTAGCGCCATGTTTGTGTTTTGTTGTTTTCTATGCCATTCATTCTCCAAACATAAATTATGTGCTCTGTATTCTGTAGGTGGATAATATTCTGGCAACACCAAACATGTATTGTTTGTGTTATGTTATAGTACGGTAAAAAAAAAAAGTCCAAAAATGTTCTTTGAAACTTGTGCATCAGCAGCTTTTTCTGCAAACCAATATCTATATATATAATAATATATATATATATATATTATATATATAAATAGTAGTATATATATATATTTAACACTCTTTAAAACGTTTTTTTTTTTAACTTTAACATTAAGGTCGACATGTATGATCCTCTTTTTCCGCCTATTTTTGGCGTAATATTGCTCCCTCCCAGCCCCGAACCCGCAGTCGGACGGCGGGGATTCAGTGTTAGGCGGTCAGTGTTGCCACTCTTCAGCTGCGCCCCGCGCATGAAGGGGCGCGCAGGGTGGGCGCGGTGTGGACGCGGGTAATGCGTTCCGGGGCGGGGAACGTGGCGCGCTCGACAACACTCCGATGCATGTACGATGGCGAGTCGTCAAAGCGAAGCGCAGGCAGTGCTCGTCAGCTCCGACAGACAGACAGGTTTTTTTGGTCTAAATACTCCCGCCGAGGCGAAGTGAAGCAGGATCGAACATGTCGAGTGAAGCAGATCAGAAGATCGCGACAGAAATCTCGGCGCTCCGCTCCGTGCAGCTGCAGGAGTATGATTCCGAAAAAAATCGCCTTTATAAAGCCGGAAAACATTGTCAGAAAAGAGCTGAACGTAAAAAATAAACTGTAATTGTTTAATACATATATTGTCACGTCAAGGGAGGTGCAGTGAGCCCTACTGGAACCCCACCGAAACTGTCCCTCGCCTTGCTTGACGTGCTGCCCATAGCGGCAGACGGCAAACTGGGGCTACAGTCCCTGCGCTACTAAAAAGTGCTAGGGCCGTGAGAAGGCAAGAATGCAGACAGTCCGGGTCGATATCAATGGAACGCCAAAGCCACAAAACAGAACAGAGGAATAAAGCGTAAACCAAGCCGGGGTAAGAAAACCAAATTGAAGCAAAAGCACAAAATCAGGAGACAAGCCGAGTCGAGGATAAACAATCCGAGGTTCAAGGTACACAAGAAAAAAGCAAAACAACACACAAAGGCACAAGAAAGAGGTAGCCAGGAATATCACAAAGGCACGCAGCGCCCACAAAGCCTTCAGGGAGCATTAAATGGGATTTCCCGGATACCGCCCCTCGCAGCTGATTGGAAGCGGAACCCCTCCGGGTCCTCCCATTGGCTGGTGCACTCGCCCCCACGTCAGAGTGGCTGGGCCCCCCGTCAGTCACAGAGTTGTCAGCAGCAAAGTGTATCAGGGTGGAATCGTGCATCAGCTGCTGCTGCCTGCAGATCCTTAGATCCTGAGCACGCCAGGCCCCTATGAGCAGTACCCCCCCCCCCTTTTAGGAGGGGCCACGGGAACCCTTCCTGTCCTGGGTTTGTCTGAGAGAGACTCATGGAATTCCCTCTCTAGGCAATCAGCATGGATAGGTATCGCGAACCCATGATCTCTCCTCTTACCATACCCCTTCCAATGGACCCCAGTACTGCAGTGACCTTTTGGGCCTTAACAAATCTAAACTACGGGCGTCTTCATTTTCTAACTCCTCCCCCCTCTATGCTTAACTGGATAAAGAGGTCAGAGGGCGAGTCACGAGTGAATAACCATCTTAGACGAGTGCACGAGCCGGACAACGTAATGTATACAGAGAAAAGGGTATTATCGGCTGCATAAGCCAACCGGTTAAACCACCACCTGAACCACAAATGAATGTTCAGTACAGTTGGAGGGCATAGTTTCACCAGAGGACAGTTCTGCGGGAACTTTTACCCGAGAGCAAACTTCACAATGATGCCGCATCGGCCTCACGCTGGCACAGCTGCTTCCAGATAGAGCATCAGCCTGCACATCGGTTATTGCCAGCATGGTAAGGAGACATCTGTCAACAACAAACACCGTTGCCCCCACTCTACAATTTCCCCCCTGAATTCCAGTCAAAACACTGGATTAATGTTATCTGAACCAAGGCAGCCCCAACCCCACCTTCAGCGGCGCCCCTCCATGACGAATAAAATACACTTTTCAATATGGTAAGAATCCAACCACGCATCTCCCACTCAGGGTACAATATTGGAATGCACCCCAAGCTAGTGGGGTGGGATCCAATAAGCCACTACCCCGCAGTGGAAAATAAAAAAAAGTCATGATAGCGTGTCTAACAAGAGTATGGCCCAACGTTTTGGGCCCCCCCCCCGAAAGAGCATCAACAAAATTAGAAGCTGATCCAGAACCACAAACGCACTCCCAAGACGACAGCGTCAAGTAATGTAAATCATAACTGTAGCAGCATCTTATTAGATACAAAGGAAATTACCTGCTCGCCTGGTGATCCTCCCTGCTGACCACCTAGGCGTTGGATGTTTTTCCGACTGGTCTTTCGATAGGAGCATTTCCCGAATCTGTGTCCCATCTTCTCCACATAAAGCACAACCCCTGGATGCGACAGTAGGTCCTATGGTCGTCATCCGCAGTGACAGAAAAAGCCCCCACTTACATGGGCGTCCTCTGAGAGTTTAAAATCGGAACAACGGGTTTAGGGTGGACCATTAGTGTGGAACAGGGGGGAGGGCCCTTTATCTGCCGTCTCTCCCTAAAACGTCCTGTTCAGACGAACGCCGGGTGCCATGTCCTCATCTTAAGGTACCTCCACCAGGGTAGGGTAATGTCCACCATTAAATCCTTCACATGGTCCAGCTAAACCCTAATCTAAACTGGCATCTAAGAACTCGAGCTCGTTCCCACCCCGACAGAACGCAACCACCAAGCGACGAAAATCGGAGCAAAACCTCTTCCAACAGTCTTTCTCCACACGGCCTCAAGGTGGTCAGTTTGGGTAGGGTCTGGATGGAGCTGAGCCTTCGACCACAGCTTCCTCTATCTGGTTCATTAAAAGTACCCCTAAAGCGGCAAAGAACCTGTCCATAGAAGACAGTTCAGGTGAGTCATGCGGTAACGAAAATGCCCATCCTGGGGGGACCCTGCCAGTAAGTACATAACAATGCCCACCCTTAGTTTCTCATTCCCTAGGTAATGGGCGGAGCCTAAAATACAGGCGACAACCCTCTCCTAAATGCCACAAAGGCCTTCCTGTTACCAGTGAAACCTGTCAGTCAACTGGATAGGGGGTTCCACAGGACTGGAAGGGTAATGCAGGGACCCTCGTAGACTTGGGGTATGCCCTTTCTTTTCTACCTCAGCGCCATAACCTGGACTAGCGGGAGTAGCCCCTGCTCTGCTCTACCATAGCGTCATGGGGTCCATAGTGAAGGGTAGAGCAATAACAGTATTCGTGCCTGTGATGAATGTTCACATCAAGGGGAGGTGCAGTGAGCCCTAACTGAACCCCAGCCCACTGTCCATGCCTGCTTTGGCGTGCTGCCCTAGGTGGCAGACGGCAACTGTGCGACAGTCCCTGGCGCTACTTGAAAAGTGCTAGGGGCCGTGATAAGCAAAAATGGTCAGACAGTCTGGGTCAGATATCAAATAGGAACGCCAAAGCCACAAAACAGAACAGAGGAATAAATGTAACACAAGCCTGGTAAGAAGCCAAAACGGCAGCAAAGCACAAAACAGAGACCAAGCCGAGTCAGGAGAACAAGACCTGGGTCAGGTACACAGAAAAAGCAAAACAACAACACGCGACTCAAAGCACAAGAAAGGAGGTAGCCAGGAATATCACAGGCCAGCCCACAGCCTTCAGGGAGTTTAAATGGGATTCCCGGATACCGCAGCCTGCATGCTGATTGGAAGCGGCCTCCGGGTCCCTCCCATTGGCTGAGTGCACTCGCCCCCGTCAGGAGTGGCTGGGCCCCTGTCACTCACAGAAGTGTCAGCACCAATTGTATCAGGGTGAATCGAGGCTCAGCTTGCTGCAGCCTGCAGATCCTTAGGAGGCAGGAGCTACACCTAGCCCTGACATATATATAATATTTGTAATGTAGTGCTTTATTCAAACTTACATTGTTTAGTATGCCCTATACTGGTTATTTTCCAGTGCTTAGGACAAAAGAATAACCTCTAAAATGTTATAGAAACTACCAACATTTACTAAAAAATTTTTAGTGTATAAGCTGGGAAACTTTCTCCAAAGGGTGTCTATTTTACCTTTTATGTCAGCTTGTATATTCTTCCTCTGATCTATAAAAGACAACAATATGGGTTTTATACTGTGATTATATGTTTGGTACGAACTGCTGTTTTAGAGAAAAAAATCCTAAGCTCTTAATATCAAACCCTCGACTTTCAATAACAATGCTGCTGTTTCAAGTCCTCTTCTGTGAGTTCTATGACAATGGTTATCTAATAAATGTTATAAAGAACTTATATTCCAGATTGTTTGATTTCTTTATAGTTAAAAAATAATAGTGATATTATGTTTGCTAAATATTTAGAATAGAATTATTAGTGTCAGTCACACACTTGTTAGATGAATATCAAAGAACTGACAAAAGTTAGTCTTGATAAGATTCCTTCAAATTAAATGAAATTTATAAAACTGGCATATTTTTTAAAATAATGGACTATTTTTTTTTATAACACTTTTATTAAAAAAGTTATTTTAATGCAAATAAAATAGGCAAAAAAAATAGCTTGCTGTAAATGCATGACAGGCAATCCTTGTCTTTAAAACCACATTAATTTATATTTATAGCTTAGATTTTAAACTGGCTGCCTGCTATCAAGTAGCCAAATGTTGGGTTCATGCATTTTAGATGTAAAAAAACCCCCTTGGGAAGCAACCGTGGCAAAGAAATTCTTCACTGTTCTTTCATTACAGAGCTGCAATGAATATGAATGGTAAAACAAATAGAATTCTATAAAATTCAACAGCATTTAGCAATAGTCCATAAGTGGTGCAAATAGATCTTACTATGAGTAAGGACCCATAGCGTGGTCTGAAACACGCAAGAAGACAAGGAGACTGGTGCTCCATTCTGTTTTTCACCTGTTTTTACTTTTAATGGATGTAATAATGCTTGAAAATTAGTTATAAACTATTTTCACAAGTGCCGGACTTTTTACATATCACCAACACCAACTTGGAGAATTCCATGCAACGTGGCTACTTATGGGATGATGAAGGTACTCTGGTGAGTTAAGTTGCTTTTTTTTGTTTCTGTTGAAAGCAAATATTTATTTTTAATTCTGCTTAAAGGTAATCAGTACACATGTGGCAGGAAACTGTGATATTTTGGTTCTATGTTGACCTTACTTATACAAGTCATTGTGAAAAGAAGCATGAAATGGTCTGTAAGTATGCATAGATTACTAGATTTATTTGAATCTGTCATATATCACTATATTGTAATATAATATTATTAAAAATATATCCCTTATAAAAACCTCCTATGGGGTCTGTATAAGGCAGGGGTCCTCAAACTACGAGCCCGTGGGCCACCCACATATCCCTGGTACGGCGATGCGCGCATCCCCCGCCCGCAAGATCGTATTAGGGTCCTAAGATCGATACCGATCACAAAGTGTAAATCATGCTTAGGAACCTGTCCGCCTGGGCGCACATACAGTTTAGATGCCCTCTGCGGACGAGACAGAGGCTCCTCCGTTCTTGGCAGTACCTGGAGATGGCGAGCAGGAAGGATGCACCTCACCAAGTCCACCAGCACAGTCGGGTGAGCGACATCAGGCTGCAGCGCGGCATGTGTGGACGTCATGCTGCCTGTGAAGAAAGACCGTGAGCACGACAGCGGCGGGGAGCCAGGTAAGGTGAAGTTTTCCGTTAGTTTTATTTTATATTAGCCCAATGTACTAGCTGGGGGACCTGAAACGAATCCTACCGAACCACCTGCTGGGGGACCTAAATCTACCTAATCTGTCTGGGGGACCAAAGATCTACCTATGACCTCTGCTGGTAGGGACCTAATTTACCTACACCGCTGGGGGACCAAAATCTACCTACACCTCGGGGGGACCTAAATCTACCTACACCTGCCTGGTGGAGGAACTAAATCTACCAATACCTGACTGGGCCACCTAAATCTACCTATACCTGCTGTTGCCACCTAAAGTCAAACCTACACCTGCTGGCCACACTAAATCTACTACACGCTGCCTGGCCAACTAAATCTACCTACACCTGCTGGGGGACTTAAATCTACCTATACCTGCTGGGGTATCTAAATCTACCTTATCCTGCTGGGGGACCTAAATGCTACCTATACCGCTAGGGGACCTAAATCTTACCTATACCTGCTGGGCCACCTAAATCTACTTATACCTGCTGTGCCACCTAGAATCCTACCTACACCACTGGGGGACGCTAAAAATCTACCTACACCTGCGGGGACCTAAATTTACCTTACACCTGCCTGGGGACCTAAAATCTAACCTATACTTGCTGGGGACCTAAATCTACCTACTCGTGCTGAGAGGACTAATCTAACCTATACCTGCTGGAAGGATCTAAATCTTCCTATACCTGCTGGGGGACCTAAATCAACCTATACCTGCTGGGGGACCTAAATCTAACCTGATACCTGCTGGGCCACTAAATCTACTTATCACCTGCTGGAGCACCTAAAAAAAACCTAACCTATACTTGGCTGGGGGAACCTAAATCTACTACACCTGTCTGGAGGACCTAAATTTACCTACAAAACTGCTGGGGGACCTAAATCTACCTATACCTTCTGGGGGACCTAAATCTACCTACACCTTGCTGGGCCAACACCTAAATCTACCTACACCTGCTGGCACCTAAATTCTACCATATACTTGCTGGGGGGACCTAAACCTATCCTACACCTGCTGGGGGACCTAAATCTACCTATACCGCCTAAGGGGATATAAATCTAACTATACCCTGCTGGGGGGACCTAAATCTACCAATACCTGCTTGGGGACCTAAATCTACCTATACCGCTGCCACCTAAATCTACTTATACCTGCTGGGCCCCTAAACCTACCTATACAACTTGCAGGGGGACCTAAAACTACCTACTCCTGCAGGGGGAACCTAATTCTACCTACACCTGGCTGGGGGACCTAAAATCTCATACAACTGCCCTAGGGGGATCTAAATTTTAACCTATACACCTGCTTCTGGGCCACCTAAATCTACCCTACACCTGCTGGCCACCTAAATCTACCTACTACTGCTGGGCCACCTAAAATCTACCTATAACGTGCTCGGGGGATCTAAATCCATACCTACACCATGCTGGGGGGACCAAATCTACCTAAACCTGCCTGGGGGATCTAAATTCTACCTATACATGCTGGGGACCTAAATCTACCATTCTGCTTGGGGAACCTAAATCTACCCTACATCTGCTCGGCCACCTAAATCTACCTATACCTGCTGGCCAATAATAAAATGGGTATTCACCGTAATTGTAATCGACCCACAAAGTAAAACTTTTTTTAAAAACTATATTCCGGCCCTCCAATGGTCTGAGGGACTGTGAACTGGCCCCCGGTTTAAAAAGTTTGAGGAAACCTGGTATAAGGTTTACATTTTTTAACAATAGAAATAAACGTATATGTTTCAATAGTTTTTTTTTCTTTTCTGTAATTTTTGTGAATACCCTTATGTTTAATTTATCTTCTATCTGTGATATTGCAGATCTGTCATATATCTAGTGATAAATAAAGACATGACTCACAAAACAGAAAATTGTAGATATGTATACAGAATACAGGTTTATTCAGCTGTGTATAACAGATTGCATTATTTGGGATAAAGGTGATACAGTAATGTTCAATTTAGACTGGTGTGCTCTAGAATGAATGGCTGCATTTGAAAAAAAGCACAGTAACTAGGATATTGCCTACATTTAGGATACATCATTGTGAGAAAATGTAATAACGCATTGATGGAAGTGGCATGGCATTTGGGCTACCAACTTGAATAATGCAAAGGCATAGCAAGTCTTACATGTATGTGGAAGGGAGTGGTGCATACAAGGGTCTGTGTGGTGGTGGATCCTCTCACTGTTTCAGGATATTGATACAGTTGCTTCCACCATAGGGGTATAAGACCTTCTCAAGAATTAGAACTTTTAAATGGAAGAGTGTAAATTAGCGTCCAAAATCATTGATCAGTATATTAACAAAATAGAAGGACTACTGGTGTAATAGCCCCTGGTCTTCTAGTGTTTTGTCCCTTAAAATGTTGGAACAATGAACACCATGTAGACATAGGGGGCCACATGTATGAAAACTGTCTAGGTCTAAAACTCACTTTGTTGCCAATAGCAACCAATCAGAGTGCCCCTTTCATTTTATATAGTGCTCTGGAAAAATTAAAAGGGTGCTCTGATTGGTTTGTTAGGGTAACAAAGTTAATAATAGACCTAGGGGCAGTTTTTCATTCCTGTGGCCCGGGATGGTACCTTGGTTTTGTGTAAGACCATGTTTTGGAAGTTCTTTTTGGTCAGAGAATCCACATCGTTCTGACCAGTGTGTTGCATTGGTCTTTTGGAGCACAATATCATTGGGGACTGAAATTCCAACATAAATGGATAGTTTTATGTCACCAATTTCCAATGATATTGAATAACATGATGTGTCATCTTTGGCATAAAAGGGTAATCAATGTTAATGAAGGAAAATCTGTAGTGGTACAGATAGTTGTGATTTTAGAAATAGTGGCTGATATGTTGTTATGCTCAACAAATGGTATTATTATTTAGTCTATTGATAGTGTGTATCATATTACTTGATAGTCATTTCTGTTAATAGTGTGAATCATATTACTTGATGGTAAATTGTCTGTTGATAGTATGTATCATATTACTGGATATTAATTAGTCTGTTGATAGTTTGAATCATATAACTTGAAGTTTCATCACAGATGTTAATTGCTTTATTATTTCCTTTTCATTTAGACATACCAAAGACATCCTTAGCTAATAGCTTGGGAATGAGAATATTTATATTATGTGCCATTATGTATAAACTTTCTTCATACTGTTACTGTCTTTAGTTATAATACTTAAGGGGTATCCAAGAACAAAATGCTTCTCAGTCGGTCAGAGCATGATGAAAAATGGAAGACATTAAGCATACTGTGGTCCTTGACGTTGTTGTTCTGTCGCCATGATCGTCCAGCGATAGGTTTACCTATTCATCGCTCACATGACAGGTGCAGTCAATTACAGGCTGCAAAGTTCATGTGCATGTGACTGCTGCGGCGTTTAAATGGCTGCATCTGTCACATGAGTGCAAGGATATTGCTGGGATCACCAGGATGACCGGGACGATGGAACAACAGCGTCCAGAAGATCAGTATGATTCTTTTCTTCTGTTTTTCATCATGCCCCAATGGACTAGTGAGCATTTTATACCGTCCGAATAACCATTTAATTTCTCTGCTTCAGTATATATTACTTTTATGCTTCTTCACACCAGCCTGTGGACATCTTCTTTCTACACAAAGGATAAGCAACACTAATATCTCTGATCCTATATATAATCAGAGTGTAAATGCAGCTCTCTGCCACTTGTGCGCTTTATCCCTACAGACATAGTAGCCCATGGTGATTTTCCATCAGCTCTACTTTCCAGCATAGATTTCTTTAGCACTCAGTACACATGCGTTTCCTCAATGCATGCACATCATTCTGCATGCAGACACTGGTACTAGAGTGTATTATACACCTGGCCACATTGAGCAGTGCATGCATAGAACTTATGCATAGATGCCGTGATCCAAATAGAAAGCAGCATTGCTCCATCTACACACCACTCCCTACCTCACGGGAGATTGCTACAGCTCTGAATTATTCTACTTGGTAGTCCAATTTCCATAATACTTCATGCATTCCACTCCATTACATTGCACCAGTGTTACACACCCTATATACAGTATGGGACATTTCCTAGTTACTGTTGTATTTGCATGCAGCCATTCACTCTAGCAGATACCAGACTCTTAACAGCACAACATCCCCTTTGTTGCAGGAAGGACAATCAATCTGTTATATACAACTGTATAAACCTGTCTGTCTTTTGTATACATCCATACAACATACTGTATTTGAGCCAAATCCTTGTGTATCACTGGATATATGGTAGATCTTTGACAAATCAATCCAGAAATATACACATACTTACAAGCTCTTTTATGTTTCTTTACACAATGGCTTGAAAGTCCAGGTAAGAGCAAAATGTCAAAGATTTTTGTCATACTATTATTGTTTACCTTTGATTGGATATAAAGATTTATTTGACCATGTATGGCCTATCATCCAGTGCTGTTGAACTTTATTGAATTCCTTGAGAGGACTGCAACATCCTTTGAGTTGAACCCGTATTTAATGAAAGAGTGATGAACAACATTCAATTTTGATGAATGATTAAAGAGCCAGTGCATCAGCACTGCTCAACATTGATTGGGCCAAGTTATTTGTTCCAGCCTTAATAATAACAACAAGAATTCTATGTTCACACGGCTTATTTTGGGATGTATCTCGCCCCGTCATTCACGCTGTACTGCGCAAAATACGGGCGGATACGTTTTTCAGTCATTAACAGGTAATCCCACAGTCTCATAGAGAAACATGGAGATTCTACGGCTCCTCTACCCTCCGCTCGGACAATAACAGCGAGTGGTAGAGAAGTAGACATGTCAAATTAGTTACACAGCGTGTTACAGGCGCGCAAGAGAATAATGCATGTCTATGGGGCCAGAGGGCTGCCGGCCCCCCACCCCACCCTGCTCCCGCCTCCGTACACACGGCGTAATTGCGGGGCGAAATACACAATTATGCCGTGTGAACTCAGCCTAAATGTAACGTTGGTGATTTCTGCAAAGCCCCAGATAAAATAAGAATAATACAGTAAGAGAAAAATAAAATGATAAGGTCCCAATTTGGTCTTTGTTGGCCTTTGAAAACTTTATAATAAAAAAGTCAATAAAGTAAAAAAAAACATGGATAATACTCCCCCCACAAAAAAATCAATGTATTAGTTATAGCTTTGATTCACAAAATAAATAAAATATATCAAAATCAACTGTAAATGCTGAAGAGCACAAGTGAATAGTCTATTTTATGCTAAGAATATAAGAATAATATTCTGGTAGACTGTACACAAGGAAATGTTTTGCTATTTTCTTCTTAAATATAAAATACCTGTGCCGTATTTGTGAGGGTTTTGTTTTTATGGTGTTCTTTATTCAGTATAAATGATGTGTCCCCTGCATTCTGCTTTATTGTAAAGCCTTGGTTATCTTCTATATCAGCTGTGTAAATACCACTACCAGGATTGCTGTATTTTCTTCATCCTGCCTTCCATAAACAGATTCAAAGGTGATCAAAAAGTCATGTGTCCCTTAAAAATGATACCAATAAAAACATCAACTAAAACCGAGCAAAACAAGCCCTTACACAGCTCTGTACACAGAAAATAAAAAAGTTATGGCTCTCAGACTATGGCGATGCAAAAACTTGTTTTCTTTTCCAAATAAAATAGTTTTTATTGTGTAAAAGCAGTAAAACGGAAATAAAAATACAAATTGTATCTACTATAATCGTATCAACCTGCTGTGTAAAACTAGCATGTCATTTATACCGCACGGTGACCGCTGTAAAAAAAAACACTTCCAGATTTGCTGTATTTTGTTCATTCTGCCTCCAAAAAATCTTGACAAAAAGAGATCAAAGTGTAATATAAACCCCAATGAAAATGTCAACTCATTCTTCAAAAAACAAGCCCATAATCAGCTCTGTACACAGGAAAATAAAAAAGTTATGGCTATCAGAATCTGGTGACAAAAAAACGCAGATTTTAAAAAGCAAAATTTATAGTGTAAAAGTAGCAAAACATAAAAAATTATGTAAAATTATATCATTGCAATTGCACCGAGCCGCATAGTAAAGTTATTATGTCATTTATCCGCACAGCAAACGCTGTAAAAATGAAACCCAAAAAACAATGGTGGAACTGCAGATGTTTTTTTTTTTTGTTTTTTTTTCATAGTCCTAATCTAAAAAAAAAAAAGTGGAACACCTGTGTACCAGAATTGCACAATACACCCATAGATGAGATCCATGAGGTTTGTTGGAAGGCGTTGGAAGGCTTAACCTGTTCTGGTTCTTTGGGGGCTTTGCAAATACAACATGGCACCCACCAACATCCCCATTCCAAAAGCCAAACAGCGCTCCCTCTCTTATATGCCCTGCCATATGCCCAAACAGAAGTTTACACCCAAATATAGGGTATTGCTGAACTTGGTAAAAATAGTGTAATACTTTTTGAGGTACTTTTTTTTTCCAGGATGCCTTGTAAAAATTAAACATTTTCAGCTGAAACTGCAGATTAAAAAAAGAAAGAAGAGAAATAAAAGTTGTTATTTTCACAGCCTAATGTTAAAAAAAAAAAAAATAGTCTAACACCTGTGGGCTCAATATACTCACTGCACCCCATGATGTATTATTTAAAGGATGTAGTTTCCAATATGGAGTCCTTTTAGCAGTGTTTATTAAGTTTTAGCACCTAAGGGTGTCCGGAAACCTGGAAAGGTGCCTAAAATATATCCTAATGAAAATAAGACCCAAAATCCAGTAGGTGCTCCTCCTACTTTGAGGCTTGTGGTTGAGCCAAATAGCGCAATAGAGCCACATATGGGATATCTCTAAAAACTTCAGAAACTGAGGAATTAATAGTGAGTTGCATTTAATTGTTATCATCTACCATTTTCCAGTGAATAATGGATAAATATTTAAAATCTGCAAGAAAAAATAAAATTTTTGAAAATTGACCTCTTCTTTGCTTTATTTCTGTGAAACACCTAAAAGGCTAACAAACTTTATAAGTATTTTTATTTTTATGAATACCTTGAGGGGTGCAGATTCTTATATGGAGTCATTTATGGGGTGTCTAACATAAGTGCCACTCAAAGCCACATCAGAACTGGACTGGTCCTTAAAAAAATCAGTGTTACAAATTTTCTGGAAAATTTTTAAATGTGCTACAAAATTTAAGGGCCCCCTAATGTCCTAAAAAATATGAGATTGTTTAAAAAATTATAACATAAAGTAGACTTGTGGTAGATGTTTGTTATTTACTATTTTTTTAGGTTTGACTATCTGTTTTACTACGCGAAATTTTAAACTTTGGAAAAATTTTCCACAATATTTTGATATTTTTCATTTTCACAAATAAACAGATAGGATTGTTTTCTGACAAAAATTGATCTCTAACTTTAAATGTACAATTGTCACGAGAAAAACATGTCTCGAATTCCATAGGTACAAAAACCATTAAAAAGTTATTCTCCGATAAAATGAAATGTCAGATTTGAAAAAAAAGGGGCTTGGTTCTTAAGTCCAAAACAGGCTTAGACCTTAAGGCGTTAAATTAATCTATGCATGTTGGCTGCTTTTTATGAGCACTATCTTACATAAAAATCCTTTATGTGAATCTTTTTGAAGATGTTGTTGGGAATAAAAAAAAAAAAAAAAAAAACCTGGCTTTGATTATCAAATCGGGAATTGAATTTTCCTAACTTAGCTAGTAGGTGGGATGGTAACTCACCCACATATCTGAGTATGTTTGTCTATTCATCACTAAACCCTTCAGCTTTTTTATATGAACATATCTGATGATTATTTTATCTACAACTAGTGGCTCAACATTTGTTGCAGGTTATTGGGCTTTAGAACTATGGAGTCTATGTTGAATAAGGTCATCTGTGCTGTAACCTGCATCTCTACTGTCTATTGGAATACCATAACCTTATCAGTGAATTTGAAATGTATTAGGAGTCTATAGAAAAAAATTTGGTGCTATAAAATAATCTTATCTGAGATAAAGCATCTTACTGGTTAATTTTGTATGACAGCAGGTGTTAAACCATAATAATGCTGTTACTCATTTAATTTTTATTCACTAGCATGGCAGTGTTGCTCTAAAGATCGGCCTCTGTTTTGGATACATGGGAAGTTCATGCGGCATACGTGGGCCGGTAGAGGTTTAATTCTATGATTAAATGATGCCATCTGTGTGACTTAGGCAGACTGCTCAGTATACATAGAGATTCTTAAAAGTGGTAACCATGGCAACATAGAAGCTGTGCAGACTAGCTTGGTATATCCGGCTGATGCAGGGATTGCACAGTGGTGATCATGACTACAGAAACGCTGCGCAGACTCACTCAGTACTTCTGGATCATGAAACTAGTTGCGGAACACTGAGGACATTGCGCCATTAGTAAGTATCCGGCAGAGTGATGAGTATTTGATATACCAAACTTGGTTGGTTACGCTCGTGTCAGTGGGTGGTTCTGTTCCTTATGTCACATATTTAAATGGATACCAGTGTGAGCATGAGTTGGACAACGGTATCAACAGAGGCCCATTGTGGCCTCTGTCTAAATCCTCAGACTTATTTCCTCGGTGGCTTATCATAACCAGAGGAAATGTGTAAGGAGTTTAGTTTGGTGTTTTGGTATGAGGTATATTTGTTGGAACCACAGGATCACTGTAGGGTATCCTAGGAGCAGTAAAGGCCAGATGGAGCTGTTCTTTTTGGGATGATGACTCCATGATGTATATAACAGGAATAAGTCACAGCTCTATAATAGGGAGAGACTATACCATTTTTTGACCCTTTATAGTGACCTGGATAATCTAAAAGCACTGGACTACAAGACCCGGTGAACTGCCCGGACTCTGAATAAGCGAATTATACAACAATTATACCTGATAAACTGTTTTTACTTTATGGGGTATTTTTTTATTTTTTATTATCAGAGTGTGATTACTGTTGTCTATTTGGATGATAAGTGGTGCTCTGAGATAAAAACTTTTTTAATCTATATTAGAAAAAGTTATATTCTGTACCACCTTTTAGCACTATGACTGTGATATTCTGATTTGCTATTGGCTAGTGTGGTTCATTTTCAATATGTCGATTTCTGTGATTTATTTTTTTTTACATATGTCTAATAAAAGTTCAAGTGGTGTTAGATATAAATGCTTTACTTTTATGTAATACATTTCTAAAATTAAGGTCCAGTACAGTACTCAATAAAGCATACAAACTCATGTTTGTTATTTAAGCCAACAGTTATTTTCCCAAATTGACTGATGTTTAACCCTAGAACGCATATTGGGGGCCTTTAGGCCCCCATGCTTAAATTTTTGCTATTATCTGCAAAATTACTTTAGTTAGAATTTTGAAACTCCAGGTATTCCTCAAGTATGTCATTGTTGATAATATCCAGTTGTTCATATAATTTTTTTTCATAGGCATTATGGTGTAACAATGCTTGTTTGGTGAAAACTACATCTGTACGAATTGGGGGCCTTTTAGGCCCCCGCTGGTTTTATCATGTTCTCAGAAGTGTTTGTGTCTCAAGTTACTTTATTTGTACTCAGTAATGCTGGTGGAGGGGCCAGGGCGTGGATAATAACATGTGAGGATGTCATGTGATTTTTGGAGGGAGTGATAAGGCCATGACGTCACCTCAGGTCCTCTGAACACAGTAATGAGCTGTGTATATAGAGTACTGAGGACAGTATACACTGTGAGCTAATTGCTGAAGGACCTGTGATAAGATAAGTAGTGTTGAGCAATTATTATCGACAAAGTTGAAATCGGCAAGGTTTTTATGGTGATCGAAATTTTTAGATCATGCGATAATTAAGGCTAAAATCTGTGCATCATCTATTAAGATCGCGCCATTTTCGGCGCTTCCTGTAATTTTGGCGGCCAGCAAATCAGATTACAGAATAGAGCAGGGTGAGATGTGTGTGCGACGTCATGACTGGGATGTGTATGGTTGCGATTGGCTGGAAAAATCACATGACCTCGTTTTACATAGAACAGCGTTTCCTGTTCAGCCTCAGTGTCTCTCAGCGTCTCATAGGAGTAGGACGTGCGCTCTGCCTGTGGCCAAACAGCTCAGCGAAATTATTCTATTTCTGCACAGAGAAACCTCTACTATTAGCTGTGATCCTTACAATTTAGTTAGATTAGAGATTGGAAGATTTTATGTAGTTAGGTAGAGAATTTTAAAGGAGCATCTACCGCTGTAAAGTCACGGGGGGAGCGGGCCCGCGGGTGAACACAGACAAGCTCTATAAAGAACACTGGATAAAGTTCACCAAGACTTAGTGTAGACATTGCACTGCAATATCTTTATTATTAACAGTTTGCTATTGAAATATTTCCTGGATATTGGGCAGCCTGAACTTATATTAGGATACACATCATTTCTAGTAACTGCAGGTCTCTGTGTTAGGTGCAAAACTCCACTTTTATTATCAGTATACATTTCAGATAGGTGTTTATTTTCAATTTTACCCATTTCCACCTTTTTTTCATATTTAAAAGCCAAA
>JAODAL010022979.1:0-63607 GCA_025379985.1 Phyllomedusa bahiana
ATTCTACTAAAACTCCGTTTGTAATCTGTCTTTAAGTGTCTTAGATTTTTCTACAAAATCAGACTAATATGTGTAGTTCCTTCATTACCGTAAAAAATATTTAAGAAGAAGGGAGTAGTCCAAAATGCTGTTGATGTGCCAGGTAATGAACCCCTATTAGTTGATATTGGGAGTTTTTCAAAAGGTGAGAATTTCTCACCTGAAGATAGTAGTATGATGTTGTACCGTGTTAGCCATAGAAAGTAGTAGAAGAGTGAAGAAATCAGGCGATACCTTTTAGAGGCTAACTGAGTATATTTGATGGTGACTTTCGAAAAAACTAGCTCTCTTCTTCAACATGATGTTATACAAAGAAATTGAAAAATTCACAGACTTTTTATACACAAAAGACCTGGACCTTCAAAGAATCTTAAAAATTCTTAACAATAACAAAATGCAATATAAGCAGAAAGTCATTTACAGCAGGTCAAGCAGCCCAACTATTGGAAACTTGTGAGGCGTGACAGAGGGGGTCAGTATTCCTGCGTCTTATCTAGCAGCCATCAGGCCGTGATTTGTGACCATCCTGTTAAACACATAGTTCGACATAAAGCTAGCATGAAAAATTAGCCCATTTTGGCAGAGTCTGAAATTTTTGCATTAATTTAAATTCCACTCCTTTCTCTCCCTCTGCTCTTAAAGTGTCCCATTAAAACCATAATTTTCAGACCTTCAATACAGTGGTCCTCTCTAGAGAAGTGTTTGGCCACTGGAAGATCAGTTCTGCTGTTATTAATAGTGAATCTATGTGAGTTCATGCACTGGCTGAGTCTCTGCCCTGTTTCCCCCACAAAAGGCCTGTGATGGACATTGCTTACACAATAATCAATACACCACATTGCTAAGACCTGCAGGAAATGTCCCCTATTCTGTTTTTCCCTCCCGACAAGACAGCCCTGGACAAACACCTCCTGGATCTGAGGACAAAATTTCTCCAATTGGGATACAGGCCAAAATGACGGACAATCAAATCAGCAAAGCGGCCGCCATAAACAGAGACAGCCCTGCTCACATACAAAAGACCCAGAAGGAAGAACGAGTCCCCCTAGTTTGTAACCTACAACCCACAGCTGGAGATCCTACGAAAGTTTGCCAAGGAACTTCAACCTGTGCTACATAAGGACAATAGACTCAAGGACATATTCCCAGTCCCCCCTCTCCTTTCTTTTCGGCAACCACCAAACCTGCGGCGTATTATTGTCCGGAGCGCCCTGAAGGCCCCAAATGATAATGGCACCTCACCCTGCTTGCAAATAAGTGCAAGACCTGCAGGCACATCCACACCACTGACAGTGTACCAGTCCCACAGTCACAGCAGGTGCACAGAATTAGGGGGACATTTTCATGCAGGTCTAGCAATGTGGGGTATCTGATTATGTGTATGCAATGTCCCATCACAGGGCCTTTATGTGGGGGAAACAGGGCAGAGACTCAGCCAGCGCATTGAACTCACATAGATTCACTATTAATAACAGCAGAACTGATCTCCAGTGGCACAACACTTCTCTAGAGAGGACCACTGTATTGAAGATCGAAATTATGGTTTTAATGGGACAAATTTAAGACGCAAAGGGAGAGAAAGGAATGGGAATATAAATGAATGCAAAAATTTTAGACTCTGCAAAATGGGCTAAATATTCATGCTAGCTTTATGTCGAACTATTGTGAACAGTGATGGGCACAAATCACGGCCGATGGCTGCTAGATAAGACCAGGAAACTGACCCCCTCTGTCACGCCTCACAAGTTTCCAGATAGTTGACTGCTTGACCTGCTGTAAAGACTTTCTGCTTATAATGCATTTTGTTATTGTTAAGAATTCTAAGATTCTTTGAAGGTCCAGGTCTTTTGTGTAAAAAGTCTGTGAATTTTCAATTTCTTGTATAACATCATGTCTGAAGAAGAGAGCTAGTTCTCTCGAAAGCTCACCATCAAATATACTCAGTTAGCCTCTAAAAGGTATCGCCTGATTTCTTCACTCTTCACCTGAAGATAGGGATGCAGTGATGTATCTTTTTGATCTATTAAATGAAGATGAGAATAATGTATATGTACCTGAGGAAAGTGAACAATTTCAGGGCGGGGTTAAATCCACATATTTTCCCCCTTTGCTGCCAAGATAAGTATTAGAGCACTGTGGTATTGAGGGATGTGAAGGCGTTAATATATCCATCGATATAACCTAATCTATCTTCTACTGAACACAGTGCACTAATGTGGCTTAAAAATAATAAAGAAATTGTGCTGAAGCCCGCCTAAGAGGGAGGTAATATTGTGGTTATGGATAAAGAATACTACATTCAGGAGGCACATCGTCAATTAGAGGATAGTGTTACATATAGGAAATTGACATCTACTAGTTAAATATCAGAGTTTGTTGAAAACCCTATTGAGGAAAGAAGTAATACCGTATATACTCGAGTATAAGCCGACCCGAGTATTAGCTGAGGCACCTACTTTGCCTATGCCGGGGAAACTCCGGGTGTCCGAGTCCACTGCGGAGCAGGGGGCGCTCGAAACTCTCTCCGCAGGAATCTCTTTACCTGTCTTGCCTGGAAAATCGCATGCAGGGGAAGAATTTTGCTGACAGCCCCGGGCACGGCATTTCCCGGACGCGTCGCTAACTCCCTTTATTTTTTTTCGTATAACTAAGTGTCTCGCCCAAAGGAGGGATTTTTCAGCACATTTTTTTTCTGAAAAACTCGGGTCATACCAATATAACGGGAATTGTTTTTTTTTTACAGCAAAGAAAAGGGAAGAAGTTGCAAACCCTCTAAATTCATTAAACCAAGGTATTTTTTTTTTTTTTTTTTTAAATTTAAGAAGTTTTTTTTAAGACAAATCAAAGGGAAAAGGGTTCAAGTAGTATAAAACATAGAAAAAAGAGAAATAAATAATAAATAAATGATCAATGAGTGTTTACAGGCACAGAGCCATTAGTAAAAAAACAACAAAGAACCCGTTAAGGAACAACAACAAATATCAAGCATAAAGAAAGGCACCCTACCAATAGGGTATACATTTTAAAATATCAATAATAATGAAATTGCCCCGTTAACATAAAAAACAGTATAGAAACCCAAAGCCATAAAAAGGGGAGAAAACATAAAAGTCCCCGTCAAAAAGAACGATAGAGCGATCAAAGATCAATGTTCCGTGACGAGTACCAAATAACAGGACTGAACGAAACAAAGACAAACGAGTTTTTCACACTAACAGCATATCCCACCAAAACACAAAACAAAACCTACGAAACAAACAGGGAGGGAAAAAGAAAGAAAGAAAGAAAAAAAAAAAAGGGGGGGGAAAAAGGGGGGGGGGGAAAGGCGCCCCCTTAAGAGCGAGTCCTCAGGAATAAGGGAGAAAAAAAGGGGATTTTTCGAAAAAGCCAAAATGACCCCAATTTTCTTTAAATTTTATCTAACTGTTCAGGGGGGGGGGAAAAAAAAAAAGCTCCCCCAAATCGCCTCAAAAACCCCCCAATTTCCACAAACCATTCGTCAATGGAAGGGGGGACTTAAATTTTTCCACCTCCCGCGGGATCCCTTTTTGTGGGGCCGAAGTAGAGCTTAAGGGGGAATTTTTTAACTTATCAACAGATTTTTGGGAACCCAAGAAAAGCACATGCCTCTGGAGTTTTTTGGATCGAGACCCCCAGAAAATTTCCCCAAATTTAACTTCCGGACCGAAACCAAAAAGCTATTTAACCCACAGAAACCAAACAAGATATATTCCCCCCTTTCCTTTCCACATCTCCAGCAGACGCCCCTAAAGGTGGAAGGGAAATTTATGTATTTAAAGGGGGAACCCCTGTGCCAGCGAGAAGGTTTTTTGTACAGGTCTCCTGGTCTTGGACGCCATCAACACTTTAGGGGCCCCCATCTAAAAACAGGCTCCCATTGGGTGGAAGTGAAAAAAGGCCTAATTCCCTTTCCCCACTTAAGGAAAAAGGGACGGAAGAACTCGCCCTGCCCAAAAAAAAAAAAAAAAAAGGGGCAAAAATTTTATATAAAAAATGACAGAGAGTCCCTCGTGCTGAGGGCCCAATACCAGGGCCGACTAAAAAGCCGTAGGGGCCCAAATTAAAAATAAAACCCAAAGGTTTTGATCCTATGAAGGAAATGGGACGGGCTGATAAGCGGGAAAGGAAGGTTGGCCGGGGACGGGTTTTCCCCCCCAAAAGATACGCCAAGTGACTCAATTTTTTTTCGGGCGCCCCCTACAGAGGCCGGGGGAGCCCTTTTTCGCCCCCACCCAAAAAAACATTTGGCGAGATCCCCGGGAGGGAAAATAAAGGGTTACCCGTAAGAGGAAACACAGGGGCCCCCCGGGTCTAGAGATTGTGGGATTTTTCTAATAAGAAACAAAATGGCCCAGGGTCTGGTCACGCAGAAAAAGGGGGAAAACCCTGTAAAACCAATGCAGGAGTCCAGGCCCCAGGGGGGGGAACCGCCCCCCCGCAGGGGGAAACTAAGGCCCCTGGGCCAAAGAAACCCCCCCAACTTTTTACCCTCAACTTTTCTAGGGGCCCAAAAACCCTCGGGGAAGCCGAGGCAGATAATACAATCAACAGTGGGGCAACCCCATGCCCCCCGCACCTTGGGGCCTTGTCAAGGTGTCAAAAGGGCTTTTCCCGGGGGTCTTCGGGGCGGGCCCCACACAAAAGGCCGTGAAGAAATTTTCTGAAGGTTTTTTTCCAAAACTGGGGCCGGGAATTTGTAGGGGGAAAGGGTTTATGGGAAGGGGGAAAAAAACAAAAGGGAAAAAGGGCCCTTTTTTAAAAAATTTAAAATTCTGCCAAACCTTTGACATTTCCCTATTCTGCCAACTATCCGGTCCCCGTTTGGGCTGTACGAAACAGAGGGGGGAGGTTTTTTAGCAAAGGGTTTTGACAAGTCTTCAAAATTTTGCACCCCTGGGTTACGTAAAACCCGTTTCTGGGGCCACAAAAAAAGGGAAGTTTGGACTGCAAGGAAGTCGGGTCTTGGGCAGTTACCCCCTTTTTGCCAAAGCCCTTTCAGATTTGGAAGAATTTAAAATTTAAAAATTTGCCCAATTCCCAAAATTTCTGATTTGGGCCCAAACGGGGCTGGGAGGGAAAATATTGGACTAGTAACGTAGCCCAAAAAGGGGCACGAAAAACGCCGACCCTTTATACCCCCTACCCCCAACAGAAATTTCCCTTAACATCTGGGTTTGATCTGAGGGCCGCCACAAACTCTCCACCCACCAAAACCGTACAGCAGGGGAGACGGGGGGACAACCCTGTCCTGGCCCCTTTTAAAAAAATAGGAAGGGATCGGACAAGGCTCCATTGACCTTAAAAAATGGGCAGAGGGCGCACGATATAAGCGAAAATTTTAGCTAAGAAACCTGGGCCCAAACCCAGATGACTGAGAGTTTGATGCAGAGAAGGCCACAAATGCGTTTCGAACGCCTTCTCCGCCCCCAATTTAAACAGCCCCACCACCCATTTTGGGCGGGAGCGGGATGATGAAAAAAATACCCAAATTTTTTAAGCGTTTTAAATCGGGGCGCCTCTCTCCCCAGAAAAAAACCCCCCTGCCCGGGATGAACAAATCGAAGCCCAAGAGGGGAAAAACCCGGTTTGGCGATCATTTGCGTATATTTTCAAACCCAACGTTCAAAAACCCAAATGGGAACGGTGGGCTGCCACAAACATTGGGGGCCCTTCCCAAAGGTTTTGGGAAAAATTTCCGAAAACAGCTAACGCCGCTTGATCGGGGAAAATAAATTATCACTGGGGATGGTTTTTTAAAGGGCCCAAAAAGAAAAGGGGCGAGTAGTTTCTGGGAAGGTTTTAATAAAAGGGTCCCGTAAAAGCCATCCGGCCCCCTTTTCCCTCCGGGGAAAGACCCTTTTAATAAACAGCCTGCACCCCAAACAAGTAAAGGGCTCCCCCAAACCTCAGGCAGCCCGAACCCGGGGAAATCCGGGTTTTCCAGGGAGGGGTGTAAAAACACCCCATTGTTTGGGATGGGAGGGGGGGGGGGTGGTTTTTAAAATTTGGAAATAAAACGAAAAAAAAATTTTTGGGCAATTTCCTCCCGTGGTATGAACCAGGAAAATTCCCGAGGGGGTTCTTAAATGGAGGAAACAGGGGATTGACCCTTTTTTGGGAGCGAACGGGGCCCGGGCCAACACCCGCCCACAATTTTGTTACCATATTCATAAAAGGAGCTGCGAAATTTTTGGAGAAGGCGCCCCATGGGGCCCCTCCAACAAAACGCCGAAACCCCCCAATGTGCAGTTTGCAGTTCCCAAAGGACCGTAGGCAGAAACCCCTTTTGTGAAAGCCCCCCCCCAGTGGGGAAACCCTTTGGCAAGACCTTTTTAAGAGGGGCCGCCCTATCTCTTTTAAGCCGAGAGCCTTTTTTAATAAAATCCCCCGGGAAAACACTTTTAAAGTCCCTCCCATTGGTAGCCTTAGGAGTGGGACCCAGAAGCGTGGGGGGTCGGGAAAATTTTGGGAGATCTGGTTCTCAATGCCCGTGACCCCCCGGGTCCAAAAAAAAGAGACCATTAACCTCCAGTTCCAGACTCTCTCTCCCCTGCCAGGGGGTTCCGAAAAGAGCAGGGAAAACTGGGGGATGTCCGAACCCACAAAATTTTACCCCCTGGAGGCAGAAACCAACATAGGCAAGGCAAAATGCTGGAAACCCTGATATAGTCTAAACGACTAATTTAACCGTGAGGGGGGAAAAAAAAAAGAGTAAACCCAACCCAAAGGGTTTAAAAATCCTCCGGGTCACAGAGCTGGGGTAATAAAAGGTTTTTTTTTTTACCCTTCTAATAACGAGGGAAAACAATGCAGATTTCCCCGAGGGGTTATCCATAGTGGGGTCAAGCGTGATATTAAAATCCCCCACTAAATATAACAATCCCCTGGTTCTAAGGGGAGGGGATGCAACCAAAAATTCAAAAAAAATGGCCGGCCCACATTTGGGGGCGTAAGCATTAATAATGGTTTAACCCCCTTTCGCACCGTAGAGAGAACCAATATGAGGTTTGGAGCTTTCTTTGGGCTACCGTGCAACTGACAACCTGATGCGCCAGAGACCGGAAATGGGCCCCGGGGCTCAGAGCCCAATTTTCCAAAATGCCATGAAATAAAGTATTTACCAAGATTTGGGGGGGTTCCTACCTTTTAAAAGGGGTCTCCCCGGGACATACAATTTGGGGGCCCGGACCCATGAAAGTGTGAAGGACCCCGTGGGCCCCCCGTTTCCCGGTGTGTTTAGCCCTTTTGCGTTGAAGGGGGCAACGCGAAGGTCCATTTTTATTCAAACCGAAAAACCCAAAACCCAAACTGCAACTTCCCGGGAACCCCTGCCCAAAAAAAAAGGGGGAGAAAGAAAAAAAAAAACCCCACCCCACAACACACCCCCCAAAACCCTAGAACACAGGAAAAAACGAGAACCAAAAAAAAAACCAAAAAAAAGCAGGTACCCCAAATCCCCGCGGTCTGGACAAGGGGAAATTTTAGGGGAAAGAGAATCCGCCAAGGGGTTTTTTAAACCAAACAGGGGTTCCACCTACTGGGGGGCGGGGAAAGCCCAGAGTTAAAAAGGTATTTCCCCCCGAACCCTCATTAAAAGAACCACTGAACAAGTATAACCCAAAAGAACCAGGCACTATGGGAATGAGCGTAACAGAGGGGAAACTAGGGGGGCACCTAAAAAAGGGGGCATAACAAAAAAAAACACAGTAAACCCGGGAAACTATTGAACCCCTTAGTGTCCATAGGCCAGCCAGAAGAAGGGCATCCCTTTACAAATGTGGGGGAGCCCTTCCACCAAAAAGTTTCCCGATAAATTGGGTCAAGGGGGGTTCAAAGGGGGGGAACGCTTTCCCATCCCGAGCCATGGAGGCCCCAGAACTCCGCCCCGGGCCTCCCCCTTGCTCCTGTGGAGGGGCAAACATTGGGGGATACAGAAAACCAAACTGCAACCGCCCTTTCCGCGGGAGGTTTTGGGGGCTAGAGAAACCAATTCGGCCAATCCGCGAAAGACAAAAGGGCCTTTATCTGAAGGGGCTTGTAACACCGTTGGAATGTCCTTTGCTGAGCGTATTGTAAGGGTTTTTTTTGGGGAAAGGGGCACATGTTTTGCCCCAAAGGGAAATGCCCCCCAAAAAATGGGGTTTCTTTTTTTCCCCCGACATCCCCGAGCGGCTTTTAAATGGGCCCTCTGGGGCAGCGTAAGAAAAGTGACAAAATTTTCCGGTTTTAAAACTTTGGGTAGGGGCAACCCTGGAAAAGAAAAAGATACCTCCCCCCCTCCCGCCTTTTGAAGAAAGGAAAATTTTTCCTTCATTTTGCATAAAAAGGGGCACCCCTGGGACAAAAACATCTTTTGGCCTAGGGAATCATCCGGGTTTTGGGGGGGGGGAGCGCCCCTTGGGGCCCCTGTCCCCCCGGGGTTTGATATTACTGTTGGGGGGGCGCCCTAAAAGGTGTTTAAGAAAGCCGTTTAAACCCCTGTACATGATCAGCATTGGAGACCGAATTTGGGGGGCCCCTGAGGTTTTTTAATTTCGCCTACTGCGGTTTTCCCAAAGTCATCTAAGTGTTGTTGTATGGGAAAATTTTGAGCCGAGTGTTTTTTGCCACTCATCAGAAAAACCCTAGCAAAGCAGGAGGGTCCCGGGACTGGGCTTGATCCAATCAGTTACTTTCGAAACCCAAAGGGAAAACAGATCGCGCGCAGTTGAGCAAAAATTCCCCCGTTATTTGAGCAGACAAAGTGGAGATATAATTTTTTTAGGGGGGGACTGCAGCAATTGTTTTTAGGGCGGAAAGAGTCACCGGCTTTGTCCCCCCGAGGGGGTGGGGGGCCCTTGATAGGAAAAAGGAGTGCATTTTTACCAGGTTGTTGCATTGAAATTTCCCAAGATTGCAGGTGTGCCCTGTAAAAACCCGGTGGTCGGTTTTTTTGCATAGGAAAGTGGGGGGCCAAGTGCAAGGGAAGGAAACCCCCAAATTTCCAGCTTTGGAGTAGGGGCCAGGGGCCCCGCCCCCCCCCCCCCCCGGGCCCCTTGCCTGCAGCGAGCCCCCTAGTGGGGTCAGCAAGGCATGTGGAGGGGAAAGCCCCCAAGGGATCCCGTTTTACCAGGTGGGGGATCCCGCGTTGGAAACCCGGGGGCCCCCGTGCGCTGGGTGGGGTGTCCCCTGAGGTTTTGAGATTTAAATTTTTTCCCCCTTTTTTAAGGGGGCCAGGGGTGAAAATAAGGGCCCCAGTTGGGGCTAACAGGTTTGGGGAAAGGGGTCACAACAGTGGGGGGCCGGGGGCCCTAACAACATCCTTGCACTGAGGGAACCCTCAATCCCAGGGGACTGCAGGGAAGAAGCAGGGGCAAACCTTTCGGGGGCCAAAAGTCCCTTATCCCAGGGGAAGAAAAGGGGGCCACCCCGAGAGGGGAGGGGCCCTTTAAAAAAATCCCTTTTTAGGGTTTGAGGATTTTTCCCCCGCTGCCCTTGCTCAATAGAGAGCAGGAGACCCAAAATTGCCCCCGGCAGGAAGGTCGTGGACGACCGGGAGCCCGCTGCGCGTGGGTCTCAGCCCTGCCAGAATGACTTTACCCCCCCGGGCTGGCACTCCAGGGGCTGTCACAGGGCCCCCCGGGGCTCAAAGGGGCACGGAGGAGGAGGTCGGGGGGCCCGGAGTTCTCCGCATCCAGGAGCCCCGGTAAAGGCGCCGGGGGACGGTGACGAGTCCCCGCCGCCTCGGGGGGGGGTGGGAAAATTGCCCCTTCCCTCCGCGCATATCGCCGCCCGGGGGCGGGGAGCGAGAAAAGGGGTGCGGCGTCGGCCATCTTGTGAGTCCACCCCGGCCGAGCGCTGGGAGTGCGGGTTTCCGACTTGACCGGGGGAAAATAGGTCCCGATTTCTCCCCGGGCAACTGGGAAGTTTGATCCCCCGGGCCCTTTTTTTCTTCTTGGGAGCTTTTCCCCATTTCTGGGCGGGTTTTTGGGTGCCCGTAAAGGGCCCCCGGGCGAGAAAGGGGCTCAGCATGTGCTTCCTCACCCCGGCCCTTGCAAAACCAAAGGGCCCCCCCCCCCAACGGTATTTTTTAAACCAAAAAAAAATAAATCATTAAAGGGAAAGGTTCCAAAAAATTCCCCGTCGAAAACCCTGGGGAACTAGACACGGTTTTTTTTATAGGAGATAATGAAACAGAACTGGGGACGTTTTGAACGCTTCTTGGATGCTGTTTTGGGTGTGGAAAATGCATCAAAACAGTGGTGAAAACAGCATCCAAATAAGCCGTGTGAACACACCCTTACCTATCTCATGCTTATCACCCCTTTTACATATAATATTTCCAAATCATGGTGAAAATTCTATGCTATTTCTAATTTTATTAGTTACTATTTTTTCCTTACATGAGTCCCTCAAAAACAACATTCTGTATATCTGAAGAAATACCCACATTTCTTAAAATTGTCAAAAGAGGTACACACATTTCCTAATGCTTGTCAAGTGTAATATGATACACATAGGGCAACATCTATAACTCAAAAAGCTCAGTAGACTAAATCAAGATTGATCTCTTGTCCAAGATTTGACAGTATAGGTTTATTAGATTGTATATGTGTGGTTGGATTTCCATTTTTACAACAGCTGTGTCTTTCTGCACTTGAGAACAGCCCAGGTTCAAAAGTACCGACATAGAAGAAATGAATAGGAAGTGAGCAACACAAAACCTCTATAAAATACAGCATGAAGTGTATAAAGAATAAGTGCAATGAAAAAATAAATCCATATTTAAACTCCAATGTCATAAACCAATCAGCCATGACATTAAAGGGACTTTACCATGAGGTAAAATCCCCTGCATGGGTTGATAGCAGCTAGCTGCGAGCCGACCGTACATGTGAATGAGGGGGGTGGCACTTTCAGCTGTCCTCTCCATTCTCTTCTTCGGGAGCTTCCAAATATAGCCAAGCACACACACTTGGCTGTATTCGGGAGCCTTTAAAGTAAATGGAGAGAACAAGTCTCAAGCACCACCCTCCTCACTCATGCGTAGTTGGTTCGCAGCTAACTGCTATCGACCAGTGCAAGAGATTTTACCTCATGGTAAAACCCTTTTAAGGCTGTTATTATATAAGTTCTCAAAACAGCTTTGATCTGTCAAAGCATGGAGTATACCTGAACTCTAAAGTGCTGTAAATGATGAGGTGGGGCCGCCATTGATTAGACTTGTTATCCAGCACATGTCTCTTAATCGGACTGAAATTTGGGAAATATTGAGGCCAAGACAACACCTTGAACTCTTTGTCATGTTTCTCAAACCATGCCTTAACAAGTGTGGCAGGGCACAATATTCTGCTTAAAAAAGCCACTGCCAATAGGAAATACCATTGTCTGCCAAAAGGTTTAGTTTGGTGGTAAAGAAATCAGGCGATACCATTAGAGTACTAACTCTTGGTCAGACATGATGTTATAAAAGAAACTGAAAATACACAGACTTTTATATACACTAGACAGTGTCTTCATGGAATGGATTTTTCCTTCCCATGTGCATAACCTTGCATTTATCCATGTTAAACCTTATCTTCCTTTTTTCTGCCTATGCCTCCAACTTTTCCAGATCCTTTTGAAATAGAACATTATCCTCTGTTGTGTTAATTACTTTATATCTGCAAAGATTGAAATTCTACTATTATATATAGTTCTACTCAAACATTTTCCCCCAGTCCAAGCATTCTCATTTTACGTACAAACCTTTTATATGGCACAGTATCAAATGCTTTAGAAAAATCTAGATATAACATCCGATGCATCACAATGATCCAGTCTAGAACTAACCTTCTTATAGAAGCCGAAGAGATTAGTTTGACAGGACCAATCTTTCATAAACCCATGCTAGAACGCAGTTATACATTTATCTTCATTGAGATATTCCAGTATAGCAACATTTAGAAAACCTTCAAACAATTTACCTACAACAGAGGTTCAACTTACCGGGCTTTAGTTTCCAGGATCACTTTTTGACCCCTTTTTGAATATTGTCACCACATTTGCTTTGCGCCAAACCTTTGGGACATACCCCATTACTATACAGTCCATAGGCCACAGGGGTGAATACCATCAGGACCTGGGGATTTGTCTATTTTAATCTTCTTATGGCGGAGCTGCACTTCTCTTACGTCATCCCTGCACATCAACAGGAAGGCCATTTTCCTTGGTAAATACTGTGGAGAAATAGTTTACATTTGCTTTCTCTTCATCACCCTCTACAATACCTCCCTCACTACTTTTAAAAGGGCCAACATTTTCAGTTTTAATCTATTTATATAGTGAAAAATTATTCTTAAAAACTTTAGAAATAACAGAATGCAATATACGCAGAGAAGTTATTTACAATGGGTCAAGAAATAAACTGTTTGTGAGACGGGACAAAAGGAACATTAACTCTGCGGTTTGCTGATTATAGACAGACCAGTTCACACGTACTGTGTGGCATGAAGTTAATTAGCATGGATATTGAGCCCATATTGCAAAGTTTGAATTGTTTGAATTAACCTATATATTCTTTCCTTTCTCTCCGCTGCATCTTGAAATGTCCCTGTCAGGATATGTTCGTGTGGACAGCCTGGGCTGTCGTCCAGTTGAGGTCTGCCTCCTAGGGCAGCACGCCAAGTAGGCAGGGACAGTGGCCTGGGTGGCAGTCAGGGCCCACTGCACCTCCTCTGACATGACAGTTTGACAGGCCGCTATTTCTCTGCTCTCCATGCACCATGAACCCCATGACTGCAGTAGTAGAGCAGATGCAGGGGCTTACCCAGTTGGTCCAGGATTTGGCACTGAGAGTGCAGCAGCAGGAGACCTCCCAGGGTACCCCTCAGGCTGGGAGTCCTCCGGCATCACTTCCCCCTTTTGTTGAACCCCCTATTCAGTTACCTGAGAGAGTCTCAGGGGACAGAAAGGCCTTTTTAGTGTTTAAGGAGCGATGCCGTCTGTACTTCCATCTCCGCCCACGTACTTCAGGTAATGAGGAGCAGCAGGTGGGAATTATTATGTCTCTACTCCAAGAGTCCCCTCAGGAATGGGCTTTTTCACTACCCCGGACTCACCCGAGTTATCTTCAGTGGACTGTTTTTTCGACTCCTTGGGGCTTCTTTTTGACGATCCTGATAGGGAAGCGGTGGCTGAGACACACCTCACCACTCTAAGAAAGAGCAAGAGGACGGTGGAGGAGTATTGTTCGGAGTTCCGGCATTGGTGTGTTCTGTCGGGGTGGAATGACCCAGACCTTAGGTGCCAGTTCAGATTGGGGGTTAGCTGACCTGTAAAAGGGCCCATGTTTGTGGCTAATCAAACCCTGGCACACTTGATGGGGCTATGGTTTTGGCCTGTACGCTTGGATAGAGGGTTTTTAGGGAGAGATGCCGGGAGAAGACATTTACTCCGCTACCCCCCCTTACTCCCACTGCCTCGTTCTGTCCACCTCTCCAGGACCCCCTAATGTTGAGAAAACCCCCGAGGACCCTATGCAATTAGGAGTCTCGTCTGCGGGCCCAGTCAGTGACCACAGGATCCCACGTCGCATCCGTGAGTGCCCCCAAAAAGAGGACCCAGCCGGAAGACTCCAGCGCCTAGGTGATTCAGGGAGTGTCACCTAGGCAAACAGGTATTTCCTAAGGTGTCAAAAAAGCTGTTGCTTCCAGTTAAGATTTCTTTTTTTCAGGTCTGGTTCCGGGATGCCTTTGTGGATTCGGGATCAGTTTTCCAATTTTGTGAACACATTTTTTCCAATTAGGCTTTTTGGGCCTTCCCTGGAGGCCTCTATCTGATTCTTTGCAGGTTGTGGCGATAGATTCCACCCCGTTGGTCAAAGGCAAGATCCAACTTTGCACCCTGAGCTTGAGATGTTTGTGGGATCTATGCACACTGAGAGGTGTATCCTGTTTATCATGGAGGGCTTAACCGCCTGACTAGTTTTTAGGGTTGCCCGGGTTTTTGAAAACACACCCTGTGTTTGACGGGAAATTTCTGGGGGAAATTGATTAGGTGGGGTAACAATGCATTAATTAATGTCTTCCGATCATACTTGGTAATGCAGATATTGAGCAGTTTCCCTGCCTTTAGTCGAGACCTGGCAGAGGTTTTTTTTTCTAAGAGCCAATCTGAGAGATTAGCCCCGCATAGATCCTATGATTGTGCCATTGAATTATTGCCAGTTGTGAAATTTCCTAAGGGCAGGATATAAAATCTGTCTGGTCCAGAGAGACTTGCCATGAAGCAGTACATTGCAGAAAGTTTACAGAAAGGCCACATTCGCATGGGTGTAAACCTATGGGTGCTGGGTTCTTTTTTGTCAAGAAAATAGATGGGAGTCTCCGCCCTTGCATTGATTACCGGGAACTCAATAAGGTAACTGTTAAGAACCAATAAACCTTGCCTTTGATTCCCGACCTATTCAATCAAATAAAGGGTGCAAAGTGGTTCTCCAAACTGGATCTCAGGGGGGCTTATAACCTTATTCGGATCAAGGAGGAGGACGAATGGAAGACTGCATTTAATACCCCGGAGGGCCATTTTGAATATCTTGTTATGCCCTTTGGGCTGTGTAATGCTCCTGTGGTCTTCCAAACCTTGTAAATGATGTTTTCCGATATCTCATTGGTCACTGTATGGTTGTTTATCTGGATGACATCTTAATTTATTCGCAGGATTGGTCATCCCAAATTAAACACGTACGACAAGTTTTGCATATCTTGAAGGTAAATCGTTTGTTTGTCAAACTTGAGAAATATGTTTTCGGGGTTCAGGAGGTACCTTTCCTGGGATATATTTTGACTCCAAACTCATTCCGTATGGATCCCGGGAAGGTTCAAGCTATTCTTGATTGGGTACGGCCGTCCTCCCTGAAAGCCTTACAGCGGTTCTTAGGCTTTGCCAATTATTATCGAAAATGTATGCGGAATTTTTCTGTTCTCGTCCGGCCATTTACTGATATGACTAAAAAGGGGGCCAATATCAGTAACTGGCAACCAGAGGACTTAGAGGCTTTCAAAAAGGTCAAGCAGTGTTTTTTTGCAGCCCCAGTGTTGGTTCAAGCCCAAACATAAAAAACCCTTGTCGTTGAGGGAGATGCTTCGGCGTTTGGGGCGGGGGCAGTTCTATCTCAGGGGTCGGCTGCCTTAACCAATCTCCGACTGTGTGCCTTCTTTTCCCGTAAATACTCCTCTGCCAAGAGGAACTATGATGTCAGGAACCGTGAATTGTTCTCTATTAAGTGGGCTTTCGAGGAATGGCGCCACTTCCTCGATGGTGCCCAACACCAAGTCACGGTCCTAACCAATCATAAGAACCTTACCTTTTTAGAGAATGCTAAAAGGTTGAACCCTCGTCAGGCACGTTGGGCATTGTTTCTTTACCTTGATTTTAACCCTGTGGTTACATACAGACCCGGTTCTAAGAATGTTAAAGGGAGATGCGTTGTCTTAAAAGTTCTGTGCCAGTCATCACTCAGCATGATCCAGTGCCCATTTACCCCAAAGAGAACATTGTCCCCAGCCATCTTCCCCCGACTTAGCCACGGAGAAACAAGACCCACCAGTATAAGAGCCTTTTGATTGTCCTGTTTCTAAGGTCTTTTTTCCCCACTCAGTTTCAGTTACGATTATTAAAATAATTACATGATTCAGTGTTATCTGGACATCCTGGAGTGTCTGGCACAAAGAGACTAATTTCCTGAAATTACTGGTGGCCGTCATTGTCCCGTGATGTGGGGGCCTATGTAACAGCCCGCGAAAACCTGTGCTCGGCAAAGGTTCCAGATCGCCCTCCTGGTGAACTTTGCCCTCTGCCTATACCGCACTGTCCATGGACTCAAATCTCCATGGATTTTATGACCGATCTGCCTAACTCTGAGGGCAAGATGGTTATTTGGGTGGTAGTTGATCGTTTTAGTAAGATGTGCCATTTGATTCCTTTAAAAGCGTTTACCGTCGTCCAAAAAGCTTGCGGAACTTTTCATCAGACATATCGTTAAATTGCATGGGCTACCCGAAAATATTGTGTCTGATAGAGGAGTTCAATTTGTTTCCTGTTTCTGGAGAGCTCTCTGTAAGGCTCTGGGTATCACCCTGTCCTTCTCTTCTGCCTTCCACCCTGAGACCAATGGGCAGAGGGTCAATCAAACTGTTATGCAAAAACTCCGGTGTTTCGTCTCCGATCAGCAGAGAGAAATACTTACCTTTGGTAGAATTCGCTATTAATAACCAGGATAGTAGCTCGTCTGATGTTTCTCCGCTTTTCTGCAATTACGGCTTCCATCCTAGACATGCATCGATTTTCCGGCGCTGCATCTGATGATACCGGGGTGGATGTCATCGTTAACGATCTGTGCACAGTCTAGGCCCAAGTTCAGAAGAACTTGGTGAATGGCCAGAACAAACCAGGATGAAAAGTGTGATAGGAAGCACTTTTGTGCTGGAGGTTTTAATGTTGGGGATAAGGGTTTTGGGTGTCTACCCGGAATCTTGTTTAAAGGTCCCCCCTGGAAAAACTTGCGCCGCGCTTTGTGGGACCCTTTTGTCATTCTGGAGGTGATTTAAAACCAGTTGCCTACCGGCTCAAATTACCCTCTGGTTTCCGGGTACATAATGTTTTTCACCAGTCACTCCTTAAGAGGTACGTTCCATACGCTATCCCACCTGCTATACCTCCTCCTCCGGTTAGGGTTAAGGGGGAGTTAGAGTATGAGGTGGCTCAAATTATTGACTCTCGCAGAGTTTCAAAGGTCGTTGCAATATCTCGTACATTGGAAGGTTTACGGTCCTGAGGAGAGGTAGTGGGTTCCTGAGAAATCCATTCATACAGAATCCCTTATTAAGGAATTCTACGACGCTCACCCAGAGAGACCCGGACCAGGTAAGGGTGGCCCCCTCCTAAAAGGGGAGGTACTGTCAGGATATGTTCGTCTAGGCAGCCTTCCACCCGTTTAACGCCCTGGGAGGGTTAATAGGTCTGATCTCGGACCACACCCTGGGAGAGGTACTGCTCTTGAGCCAGGAGTGACAGCTCTCGGGACCAATCGGAGGGCCCGGATGCTGCAACAATCAGCTGCGGGGGCGGTGTCCAGGCAGACCTTTTAAACCTCCCCAGTTCCTCCAGGCTTTGCCTGTCAAAGGTGTTCCCTTGTGGTTTCCCTTTAGTCTTGTGTATTGTAGCCTTCCTGTATTTCTGAACTCGGCCTGTTTCTGACCTTGCTTGTTGTCTCCAATTTTGTACTGCGCTCCTGACCGTGTTTGGACCCCGGCTTGTCTCTGACCTGCCACTTGGATTATGTTTCTTGGCTTATCCATTACCGCACCGTTACCGACCCGGACTGATTGACTCTGCGTTTTCCCTGACGGCCCTGCACTTAGCAGCGTTGGGGCTGTCGTCCAGTTGGGGTCTGCCTCCTAGGACAGCACGCCAAGTAGGCAGGGACAGTGGGCTGGGTGGCAGTCAGGGCCCACTGCACCTCCTCTGACGTGACAGTCCCATAAAAGCATGACTCTCGTATCTTCAATTTTAGTGATCCTCTCTGAAGAAATGTGCAGCCACAGGGAGATCTTTTCTGCTGTTATTGATAGTTAATCAGTACGATTTCATGCACTGACTGAGACCCTGCCCTGTTTCCCCAATATAGAGGCCTGTGGTGGGACACCTCACACACATAACTCAGATACACCATATTTGAAGACCTGCAGGAAAATGGACCCCTGATTCTGTGTACCTGCTGTGACTGTAGGGCAGGTACACTATCAGTGGTGTGAATGTGCCTGCAGGTCTTGCACCTCATTTGCAGCCAGAATGAAGCACCATTTT
Source organism: Phyllomedusa bahiana (assembly GCA_025379985.1). NCBI lineage: Eukaryota > Metazoa > Chordata > Amphibia > Anura > Hylidae > Phyllomedusa > Phyllomedusa bahiana. The sequence continues at coordinate 17,887 of JAODAL010022979.1, forward strand.
CTGTTGGGGCTTCCAGGGCACTCCAAACAATGATTTGTCGCAGGTTAGGTGGTTGCTGAAAGGAAAGGAGAGAGGGGACTGGTGTTAGTCGACAAAGTAATATCCACATGAATACCAGTACTCAAGGTTTCCCTGCAGGATACTATCCAGAGTGTAACACTGCCTTCGTTGGTGTGCCTTCTTCCTCAGAGTATCCCGGTGCCATATGTTCCCTACTAGGTGATGCAGATGCTATCCATACAAAGTATAGAAGACTTGGTCACCTTTTTCCATTGTTCCGTCCTGTAGTTCTCATACTAAGATACCCAATATAGGCACTTTTGGTGGCAAACAGAGATTAGCATAGGTACTCTGGCCTGTGGCTACACAGCCCCATATTCAGCAAGATGTGATGAATTGTGTTTTCTGACACCTTCCTTTCATAGCCATTGTTAACTTTTATTGATCAATTTATGCTATAGTAGATCCTCTGTGGTATCAGACTAGAGGGTTAGCCTTCATTCAACACTTGAGCCTTGCACACATATTACCATATTGTTTGTTCACTAGTTGTCTTACCTTGGATTCTTTTTGGTAGCTACTAATCACTGCATACTGGCAACATCACTCAGGAACTGCTGTTTTAGAAAAGCCCAATTTTTGAGCTTACACAATTTAGCCTCAGACAAGGTCGCTTAGATTCTTACACTTAACCATTTTTCTTGTGTTTTTCACAAACACATCAACTTTCAAAAACAAATGTTTACTTGCTGCAAAATACATCTCACCTCTTTATATGGGCCATTTTCTTCTGTTAATGTTTTAAATATTATAGCAGCTTGTGTATATGGCAGAAATATTGCATAATGGGAAATGAGGAAAATTGACAGGTAATTGCTCATTTTTATTAATTACTAAGAAATATTGTGACTTGTAGAATACACTCAATAAGGCAAAACCGTTTGGTCAGCATTAGACCCAAACCACTGCAGGGGCACAGCACCCAGACTAACACTTCTGCCAGGGATATCTTAAGACAAAAGTTAACATCAGTACAACATCATCAGTGGCTTATTTAATGTAAAATTAGTTTAATTTTCGCCGTATTTTTAAGACCTTTTATATTGATATTTCCTTCTTTGGAGATCTTATATATTTTTTCTTTAATTTTAAGTGATCAACTTTTTCAATACATTGAAATCGTTTTTATAACAACTTTGATATTTATCTTTATTAATTAATTAATTTTATAGACAACTCATTTTTATTATTGTACTGTTGTAACAGTAGACCTGGGCACATTAGGCAGTTGCCCAGTGGCCCCAATGGTATGGGCCTCCAAGTGGTAAATTTATGTCCCAAGAATCGAGGGCACATGCCCTGAATCCCCGGGTTGGCGCTACTTATTTACCTGTCTGAGTGTTTTTACCGTTTTTTTCCAAAAATAAGACAGGGTCTTATATTATTTTCATTTCCAAAAAAAGGGCTAGGGCTTATTTTTGAAGGAGGGCTTACTTACATCAATAATTGCTGGGGCTGTGTCAGTGTCTCTTATGGTAACACTTACTGGCACTCTCAAAACACTTTGGGCGACATGTATGAAGATCGGCGCGTTGAGGCGCCCGTTTTCACGGATTTTTTCATGAAAACTGTGCCTGATGTCCGTCGGTGCCGAAGTGCACTCATAAATGCGGTGTAAAATTCCCCGCGCCTCGCCTGTGTGTGAGGCGCATTGCAGAACTTAAGCGCATAAGGAATGCGCCTAACATGTATTAAGTTTAGAGACAGGCTGGAAATCAGAGAAAAATCATTAAGCATGTTAGTTAAGAGAAAAAAATTATTTTTGCTTCTTTCACCTTTTATTCTATTTAGTATATACAGCAAGAGCCAGCACAGCACAGGTGTTGCTGGGACCTGTGGTCCTCCAAGCAGGATTTCTATGTTCCCACGGCTTATTTCGGTTCGTATTTACGGACGTATTGACGTCCGCAAATACATCACCAAATACGCCAAAAAAAATGAGCAATTATCTTAGAATTTATGCAAATGGAAAATATGGAAGTATGTGAAGGCGTAAATACGTCCGTAAATACGCCCGCACATTGGCATCAATTCTAAGCTAATTGTTCACTATTTAAGGCGTATTTGGTGATGTATTTGCGGACTTAAATACGTCCGTAAATACAACCCGAACTAAGCCCTGGGAACATAGAAGTCATGCTTGGAGGACCGCGGGTCCCAGCAAGACCTGTGCTGTGCTGGCTCTTGCTGTATGTACTAAATAGAATAAAAGATGAAAGAAGCAAAAATACATCTTACATTTTTGGTATTAAAAAAGACAAAAATTAACATCAGTACAACATCATCATTGGCTTATTTAATGTAAAATCAATTAAATTTTACACAGTAATAAATCCTAAAACTATATTATCCTTTAATAGATATGCCATTTTAAAAATGATAATTTTTAATACATAAATAGCTTTATACAACATATACCTCTTATTTAAATAATTTATTTCAACCTTTATATTATAAGTACCGGTGTATAATCAGTACCTAGAGACATTTTGCTAATGTACAATGTCTAGCTTCACTCCCCCAGCGAAAAAAGAACATTGACGATAATGTGCCTATTAGCAGGAGAAGTCCCCTAATGGTGGAGGATAAATATGTGGTCCCAAACCCCACGGTCCCCGAAGACCTTTCATGTTAGACTCTGCGAGTTGCCCAGCATTTGGACCCAGTATACTCCATATAATGAAAAAAGCTAAAACGATATACACGTTTAAAGCACTCTTCCTTATCCAGATGAGCATCGGACCGAGAAAGGTGCTGACCCACCTTTTTCAGGGGCGGCCGGGTCAGGTCCAAGAGGAACTAAATTTGACCAGTGAGCCAACACATAAAGACACATATGACTAAGGTCCCGGGGCAGGTTTCCCCCAAGATATGGTTATCGGGGATAATATTATGCCTCTGTGCCTCCAGAGAGATGATGGTCCAAGTGATGGTTATTGGGACCCTAACCTATGCCATCACTTGGACCATCACCTAACTCAGGCACTGATTATAGGCTTTTTTTGGATATGGGCGTTTTTCTAATACTCCAATTATTAATCACCTTTTTTTGTGAGTTAGTTAATGTAAAATCAATTAATTTTCCCCCGAATTATTTTTATGAAGCCTTTACAAGCTGATATTTCTTTTGTTGGAGTCTTGGTTTTTTCCATTAGTTTTAAATGATCAACTTTTTCAATACACTGAAATAGTTTTTATACAACTTTGATATTTATCTTTATTAATTAATTAATTTTATTAACAACTCCTTTTTATTATTGTACTGTTGTAACAGTAGACATAGAGCACATTTTGCCCTATTACAATAAGTTCTAGCTTCACTGCGCCTCCTCTGACTCAGGTAGACCACATTAAACATTGGAGCTGTAATGTGCCTCACTTTGCCGAGCCAGCATTCCTACATGCGTCGGTGTTTTCGAATCTGGTGCGCCCCACCCCAGAACGCCCACAGCACGCTCAAATAATGCCCCATCATGTTAGGCGCATTACACAGTGGCGAAGCTTGCACCTAACATCGCATTTGAGCATCCGACAGTGGAGTCGGCACAGTGAGGCGCAGTATACGCCTGAAAACAGGCGGAAAGACCGATTATACATGTCGCCCTTTGGGTGGCAGTGGCACTCTTCTTCTCTATGCGACCAGGAGGGGTGAAGTGTCTTGAGTGGGACTCGAGAACGGTGATTGTGACATCACACGTGGCTGCTTCTGTGGGACCAAGCAGGGCCGGCCGGGTGGCAGGGTCCAAGAGGAGGCACTCGGGAGGCAGGAGGTGTGAACCTGGAGTGGCAGCCAAGCCCATACCACAGCACAATAGTGACTCGGGACACAGGAGCGGGTGAGCAGATTTTACCCTGCCATGGTGGGAGGAAGTGGCAGGATGACATTATGCCTATTTCAGTGCCTCCAGCATTAGGTTATGTCTCTGTGATGGTATTGACATAACCTAGCCTCACGGGACATAACCTAACACGGGAGGCACTGACTTACTAGGGCTTATTTTTGGAATAGGGCTTATATTTAAAGCCTACTCCAAAAATCCTTAAAAATCAAGCTAGGGCTTATTTTTGGGGAGGGCTTATTTCTGGAAAAACAGTGTAGGGCGCACAAACAGTTAAAATCCATAGTGGAGCAGTGAGCTATCGGCTCCCCACCCTGACAATTAGTTTTGTAGGCTGCAAGCTAGCTACAAGACATCAGCTGGCTGCCCCAACATACTCAATGTGATGATATGGGTGTGCATTGGGGTGGTTAGAGGCATAGCACCATGTGATGTCCTGTTTTGGTGTGGCTCGAGGAATGGCTTACTGTAATGTCATGTACTGAGGCAGGGTCAAGGGCACTGCTATGCCAGGAGGCCTATTAATAATATTAATATTATCAATAGTATTCAAAACAGAGAAGCCACACACCTATGTGAGGTAACGGGTGCTGAGTGGAAAGGCCGCAAAGCTATATATCATGTAGAGAAAGATCCACAGCTCTCCTTGAGATTGTGTTGCATGAAGTGGTAATTTAATTGTACATTAGTGTTGAACTGAAAATTCCTATTCATCAACTCTCTGTGTAATGTATATAATATATATATATATATATATTATATAATAAAATATATATATATATATATATATATATAATATATATATATATATATATACAAATGAATATGAAGGCATGTAATCCCACGGTCCAATGTTTCGGCCAGAGATGACTTTCTTCAAGAGAGAACAGCGTGGAGGAAGTAAAAAGTACAAGTCCAGTAAGAGCAAGGGGGACGTTCACACGTTGAGTACAATTTAAGCATTAAATCCACATGGATTCTGCAGTTGAAAACCATGTCGTCCAAAAAAATTTTTTTACTGAAGTACATTGCATGTGGATGTATTGTCCTTTTCTGGATTTGGTTTTATACTTGCTTTACATTCGGAAAAGAATGCAATTCGTGTATATTAGTTTTGAATGCGGATCTGCATTAAAAACCACATGCAATACAATGCAAATGTTTTGGGCACATATTGCATGGGGATTTAAGTCATCCCATTGACATCAATAGTAAATTTCCATGCGTTTTCCGTGGAATTACAGCCAAAGGATAAACATGCTCAAAGTTTTTTTTATTACACGTCGGTTTTGGAAACCACATGCCAAAAATATGCATGGTATGAACTACAATGTGTATTTTCCATTAAGATCAAAGGGAACCATTTTCTTTCCATTTTAAATGATGACATCAGGTTGGAATACACGTGGAATTATTTTTGCACTTTATGGTACTTTTATCTAGTGATTGCTTTGAGCACATTAGTAATGCCAAGTGAATGGGGAGAACACAAGGGGTTCAGTGTTCCATTGAGCAAAATTTACAGTATTACACCTGATTTGCTAGCTAGAGAAGTGATTTGCATACACGTAATTTAGGAGCTAGTAGTTTACTGATGTTATTTTCGATTGATTTTTAGACATTTAAATCTAATGTTGATGCCCTTCATTGTTTTACAATAAGCAGCAAAGTATTGTTTTGTATACGTTACAATATCAGTGCATGTAACTCCATGTGCAGGCTTGCATGTGCTTAATAACACATACAACATGTGGTTTATGCAGCATGCTGTGTTTGGAAATGTGTATCCCATGTAACCAGCTGTCACCGCTCACCCCCTCCGCTTGTGTCCAGCTCAAAGACCTTGGTACTATTTATAATCTGGGTCACACCCACTTATTGGCACCAAGCAAGACAAGCCTGTATACATTTAGCACAGCTATATACCCTCAGAGTGACACACTACACACAACACGAGTGTATACAAAAACACACTGTAGGCAATCAGCTAGGAGTTACACTTCACTAATCACAATACAAAAACTTTCACTGTGAGACAGAATTATGCCAGTGTGAAGTCACGTCCACCTCACCTGTACATACTACACAACTAACAAAACAAACAGGCAGGTTTATGCACATAGAAGTCTGTGTTTTATACAAAACCATATGGGGACGGAAGAAGATCTGCTGAAAATTGGCAGGAGGCTGGAAAAGTGGATCAGCGAGCAGAACACGGTGAGTTTTTTGGTGCATATATTTTATATATTATATTACAGATTTAGAGGGATTTTATTATTCCACTGAGTACCTGTTCTTGAATGTCTTATATTGTCTGTATTAATATTGAATCGCTGAGAATTGATCTTGAAAGCTACGGTTACAGTCCATTGTGATCTACCCTGATACCCTATCCATATGGACAAACCTATGTAAACAAACAATGGAACCCCTGTAGCTATATATTCTGAAAAACACGCTAAAGAATAAACGTAAACTTAGAAAAGACACAGCAAACTTAATAGTCACTCATTATGTGCCATGTGTACAGAAGGTTGGGTTAGCTTGGAACAGAGCCAGGTAGCAGGCACTTAAAATGGCACATTTCAGACTAGGGTGCATGAGACACAGTGCCATTGCTGCAAGGGACATGAGTAGTTTAGAATCAAAGAATTTCTACATTTAAAACATAAAATAAGAATGAGAGTTTAGTAAGGAAGGAATGAGTGGGCTAAGCCTTAAGAAAGAGGGAGCAGGATTTGATGTGAAACATGAGATGTAAAAGGGGGTGGGAGTAAGATATGAATAGCGAGCTCCACAAAAAACGACTGAACAGGTGAATAAGAGGGGTGAGAGAGGGGGTGTGATGTGAGAAAGCATAAACTAAAGACGATTAGGAGCAACAAGTAAATTACCAGTGACACTGTACATAAACAAGCCACTGCAATGCGCTCCACAACTTGCTTGCTAAATTACCCTCATTGTTCAGATTTGTTGCTGAACAATGAAGTGAAACGTTTGCAATAAGTTATCTCATGAGCGAAATTTCACAGAACTGAAAGAAACACAAAAGAATAAATGCATAAGAACAATGGTGGTGTATACAGTAGGTGTGTAGTATGAACTAGCTAATCAGCCTGGAATCCTGTATCTGAATACAGCATTAGGCCTCCTTCACATACACTTTGTTTTCTCATCTTTTCTCTCTCTTGTAGAAAATGCCATGAATTACACTTAAAATTACATTTTTTGTTTCATTTATTGTCTTTTTAAAAAATAATTAATTTGCGGCATGTGTTTTTTTATTGTGTGTTTTGTATGAAGACTATGGGACTAACATCATAAAAATAATATACCTGCTTTTTGTTTAAAAAATGCCATTGACCCTAAAATATAAAAAAAAAATACCACTAAAATAATGCAAAATGAGCATACAAATGGGATGCTGTGCAACTGATTTAACAGCAATTTTATACATAATAGGGTACATGTATGAAAACTGGCACAGACTAGACAATCGCACTTCTCAGTTCATGTAGCGTTCGTCAGTATGTATGAAAGTGTCTCACAGCACTTTATAAATATGACCCGTTGTGAGACAAAAACGTGCACCAAAATTTTCGGCAATAAAGGATGAGATTTGACGTGTGAATGCCAGATTTCATGCGCATAATAATGGCATGGAATGCACCTGATTTATGAACCCGCTCTACAGCGGGTCGTAAATCAGGCGCATTCTAGCATGAAAAAACTTTAGTGTTTCCCCCCCAAAAAAAGCTATGAGTAAAACTTCCCTAGTTTCACATAGCATTTTTTGCAAACACATTTTGATGCGCAAAATAAGTGTTTTATGCACCAAAATATATGTGCAAAAATCGACTCTGAAGCGTTCCATAATGTGCAAGGGAGAACACACTAATGGGTTACATGATGCATATTTTTTTGTTACGTTGTTGCATTGATGTGCTATCTGAGATGTAAAAAACACAGTAATAAGTAAATTATTTGTGTGTTTTTCATACTTTCTTTTCCCTTGAACTTCTGCTGCATTTTACATGCCATGTTTTTCCATAGGAAACATATGCTGTGTGAATCAAGCTTAAACAGGTTTTTCTCATCAGGCTCTTTCACAGAGCCTGCTATTCACAGTGAGCTTTAGATTTACACCTCCTGGTTAGAATATGGGCAACTATACAGTATTGACAGACATTTCAGCTCTGCTATGAAAAAGGGTTAAAAGGGTTATCCTGGAGCTTAAAGGTGATTTATCGCTTCATCAGTTTGTGTGTTTCATTGTACTTTCAGTTCTCAGCTCTTTAAATCCAGGGGCGTTTCTTTCTCTCCCAGCTGGGTGTTTCTTCACTGTTCATGCTCGCTCTCGAGTCAGTGTGCTCTACCCCTCCTCTCTGTCTGAGTCCACATGTCACTGTGTCGTTTGTCTCCCTATGCAGTCTTATTTTGAAAGAGCTGTATGTTTACATACCACAGGCCTGCATTCAGTCTAGACAGTCTTCTATGAACTCAGAGTACTGATCTCTTCTCCTCTCACAGCGAGAGGTTTGTTACAGTTGAATCCAGTCTTCTATGAACTCATCCAGAGCAGCACAGACCTGTCTCCTTTCTATGTTTACATGCAGCAGCATTAGGTACCGAGGCACAATTCTGTTTTTTTCTGATTGTAGAAGAAGCTGCAGTATTACTTTGAAGCTGCTAGCTGTGCAGAGTGAAATTGTTGCCGGCCCCTTATTCTGAGTGAGAGAGGCAGGTATGCACGCTCCCGTGAATAGGACCGTGGGCCAGACAGAATGTAAATTAGTAGAGCTGTCAGCCAATGAAATGAAAGGAGGAGGAATCCGACCGGCACTGGGGAACAGTGTTTACAGAAAATGAAGATAAGGGATACTGTGAAAACAAGACAGCTTTGCAAATGAAACCAATTGCAAAGTTCTTGTTTTCACTGTCCCCTTATCTGAAACCATTTAATGTAATGATAAAAACCCCTTTTAACCCCCTTAAGACCCCCTCCGACTTTAGACGTCGGCGGGTGGGGTATTCGCGCAGAACGTTTTAGAAGTCGCTGCAGAAGGGGGGGTTTGGGGCGCCCGGCCCCACAATTGCTCGGGGTTGGGGCTGTAATACACAGCCCTGACCCCAACATCCCCTGCAAGCCCCGGGTTTAGCGGGGAAATTTCCCGTAAAGGTGCCTTAAACCCTTTTTTTTGCGGGGGTTGCGTTAGCAGCGCATTCAAAGGGTTCCCCGCTCTGTCTGATCGGAACCCCCGGGTGACCGACAGCCCCGGGAACGCCTGCACAGTCGCCCGGGGCCCTTTAAAGTGGCCCCATACCTGTCTGCGTACAAGCCAGTAACCAGGACACACTGGGTACTGTCCAATTATGTTGAACATTGTTTTTGGCTATCGAAAATCGATCGATAGTCGATAGTCGGCCGCATCGATAAGGTTTTTCGATGTGGCAAAAATTATGCGCGAAAACCATTAAAGTCAGGAGGCAACAACACCTTCATTATTACACCCAAACAAGGTGGAGAAGTAAATTTTAAATCCACAACAGTAAAAGGTACGTGTTTAATTTAGCAACACCTTGGGTTATAAAAGTCACAGAAAAAAAGCCAGACCATTTACTACCCCTTTCCCTTGACCACAATGACCTTAAAACCTGCATCCCCCAAAAAATTAAAAAAGTGCCAGAGGCAGTATGATTTGAACCTCATGTTACTTAAACTGGACATTGAATATCCCCTGTCCGGAAGCAGCATACCCCAAAACCCTGCATCCCCCCACATTTAAAAAGGCCGCAAAAAGGGTCTTTCAACCACCTTTTTTAGGTTCACGGGACATTGACTAAACCTGTCCGGGCACAGCAGGGGCCCAAACCTGCAGCCCCCCACATTTAAAAAGTCCGGAAAAGGATCTTTCAACCACCATTTAGTTTCACTGGACATTGACTTACCTTCCTGGGCACACATGACCCCAAACCCATACCCCCACATTTAAAAAGGCCGGAAAAAGGGTTTTAAAAACCCCATTTTATTTTCACGGAAATTGATATACCTGTCCTGGGCACAGCATGACCCCAAAACCCTGCATCCCCCCCACATTTAAAAAGGCCGAAAAAGGAGTTTTTAAAAACCCCCCTTTTTTAGTTGAACTGGACATTGACTATACCTTTCCTGGGCCAACATGACCCCAAACCGCATGACCCCCCATTTAAAAAGTCCCGGGAAAAAGGAGTTTTTAAAACCCCCAAATTTTAGTTTCACTGGACATTGACTATACCGGCCTGGGCCAAGATGACCCCAAACCTGATGACCCCCACTTTAAAAAGTGCCGGGAAAAAGGAGTCTTTAAACCATTTTATTAAACGGACATTGCTATACCGCCCTGGGCCACGATGCCCCCAGGGGGAGTTACAGGGGGGTGCGGTGAAACCCAGGCGGGCTCCGTCATCTTTTAAAACCGCGGGGTTTAAAAGCCCTGATAAGCACAACGAAAACTGTCGTGCTGAAGCAGAGTGGGAACGGAAGTGTAAAAACTCCCCCTTCCTCTGTACAAGTCAATACCTGGGAGGCTTGCCCCCATATGTGGACCAATTGATTCACTGGGAAATACTTGGTTAACGCTCCTTTACACCCGGGTTTCCCTTTATTTTGGCATTCTTTTTTATTTTTACAAAACGGCTGGAGGAAAGGGTCCTGTACTTTGTTCTCGTCCGTGCTCCAACTCCATGTCCCTGAATAACCAATCGGTAATTTTCCGTACCCCCCTTGACAATTCAGAGGAATTTTTTTAATGCTATTTTTGTACAGCAAGTTTTTTAGTATTTTAATTCTAAAAAACCATTTTTAAAATGGAGGGAATCCCACCAGGTCTTTGTTTCTCTTTTTTTCATTGTATTAAATGGGTTTCTCAATACAGGGATTATAGCTATGTTAAAGATTTTGCAAAAAAAAATCATTTTGAAATATGTGCCCTTTAAACATTTCCCTACCTATTCCTGTTTGACAGCACCACCCCCTTGAGCCACCTTGACAATTGTAAAGAAAAAATGTCTGTTAAAAAAATTTTTTTTAAAAAAATAGACCTGTAAATATGCATGTACAGAAAAATGCCCCCAAAAATTCAAAGCAGCCCCTTGACCATTTTGTAAATTGTGAAGAACAAAGTCTGTTAAAAAAAAATTTTTTTTAGAAAGGACCTGTTAAGCTCAGTACAGAAAAATGGCCCAAAAATTCAAACAGACCTTGAGCCATTTTGGTCAATTTGAAAAACAAATGCTGTTAGAAACAACTTTTTTTTAAAATTAAAGGCCTTATTTTTCTGCTTTTTCAAAGCAGCATGACCAAAAAAATTATAAAAATGATTTCAGACTGTTAAAAAAGTGAGGAAAATCCCACTTAAACCACATTTCTGTTAAAAAGGCCCATATTATTGTTTATCTCAAGAACATGACCCAAAAAATTAAAAAAAACTTCTCAGCCACTAAAAAATTTTGGAGGGAGAAATGCCACTTAAACCACATTTCTGCCCAAAAGGACCATAATTAAGCTGTTCTACGCAACATGACCCCAAAAAATTATAAAAAGACTTCTTGCCACTTTTAAAAAATTTGAGGGAAAATGCCACTTAAAGTCACATTTTTTTTCCAAAAGGGCCATGATTATTGCTGTACTACGAACTACCTCAAAACCAGGGACAAAATCGAAAATTTCTTAAGATAAAGTGAGTAAATGGAATACGGGTTTGTAGGGAAACCCTTGTTGTCTTTTACAGTCCCTCACAGCAAAACCAGAAAAATAACTGTTGGGAAAAAGAAATAAAAATTGCAGTAAAAATGACATTTAAAAAAAAGTTTTCAAGAGGACCATTTCTTTTAAAAAGGATGTGAATTTAAAACTGGCAACTAATCGATGCCTTGCAATTGGGGCCACAACATCTCAAGACCATCCCTGATTCATCTTGATAAATCAAACACCCCATTTCTGTGGAAAGGTTGCTTTTTCTGTAAGGGACCCCTCCCGCTGTGTGTGGTCCTTAGAATGAGCGGTGCTGGGCGGGACAACACCTCTATGGGCGTGACGAGCCACTGGGGGCCATTGTCCATTTGGATACCCAAAGTCTATTGGCCCGAAAAAATGAAAAAACATGGGTGTTGAACCGAAGCGTGCCCCCAGCTTAAGCGATCCGGGGTTTTGGGATGTGTGCCTGCATTCATGCTTTTGGTGAGGGGGTAAACAAAGATTGCCAAGGTCAACCATTATTTCGCCACCTTCCCTGCTCTGCGTAACGCCTATTTGGGCACCTACCCCTGTCACGCCTGATGTTTTCCACTTGACATTTTGGGGAACGTGAAGCAGACGCAACAGAGTCTCCAGGCAATCACAAAGGGTTTCCCGCATTTTACCTTATTTTGGGGGGGGAAAGGGAAAAAGCTGATTTTTTTTGTACCGGGGATCCAGGAGGGGGGCCCCCCAGTAAATGTTGTTCTTTTGATGGCCTTAATGCGGGTATGTTGGAGGAAAAAAAGCAACCAAACACTTGTGAGAGGGAAGCCTTGATTTCCCAGCCTTGGGTCAGGGGGGAATAGCAAAATGTCTTCCTCATCTTCCCCCCCCGCCTCAAATTCGCGCCAACCTCTTTCCCAAGGAGGGACGTGGTAAAATCGGTGTCTAGGAATACCCCTCCCCCTCCGCTGCCCCCCCGGCACAGCTAAAAAAACACCCTGATTTCCAGAATGCACCCTGAGAGTGTGCGCCCCCCTTGCACTAGCTCTGGACCCCGAAAACTGCCCAATGAAGACCGATAAATTTTGAAACTGTCGGGGCCCTTTTGGTTTGACGGAAGAAAGGCTCCCTGTCCGCATCTTTTTCCGTTTTTCCCCCCCCCTCGCGGGGGGGACCCGTTTTTTCAGAGTGTCCAACGATCATTTCCCGAAATAAGATCACCACAAGCCCCTGCGACAAGGGGATTGTCCGCGCTGGACCATTTTGGTGGCTTTTTAAAAAAGGAAGGGGGTGCAGAGTCTTTCACCTCCCCCACTTCGGGGGTTTAAAATCCCGAGGGTCCTAAACCCCTGCTTGTCAGGCCATGTGTCCCTTTGTCTGCGTAAAGGCATTGGCCCGCGGGCCACAATTGCTGAGCTGTGGAAGGTGGAATTCCAGCGTGTTGCCACGTCAACAATAACGGTTACGGGGAAAAGGGCCCGGTGCGCTGCAACGACCAGGCGGGACAAGAGGGTGCGAAAGGGCGGAAATGCGAACTCGACCCGAGCCTTCTTAGCAGGCAGTCCAGACCCGGGGAGCTTTAGAAATTTTTGGACCAAGGTTCAACATGTCCAGGGAAGGAGGGGCTCCACCCCCCGATCTTAAGGGCCCGGGAGATTTTTGCCGGTTATCCCAAAAACACCTTGCCGGCCAAGGTTTTTTGTACCCCGCCCAAAGAGTCCCCCGTTCTTTAAGCCGTCCACAGCTCCTGAACCCGGGGGGACGGGTTCCAAGGCAATTTTAAATTTTAACACGGCCGGTTTTGGGCACGTGAGCCCACCCGAGGCCTTGGGGGGAAAAAGCCCTGCCCATCCCTGCGGTTTGAAGTGGGCGCCGGCCTGAGAGCCCCCCACCCCCAGAGACATCCCCCCACTCACCCCGTGAGTGTCACAAGATTAAAATGGCCTTGGCCGTGCTTCTGTCCATTTCGGGGGTGAAGGACTTTTCCGGGCACAGATGCAGAAAGCGCTTGAAATTTTAGAGACATGGCGGCCCGGGCAGGAGGCTTTTCGGCAAAGAAAAAACCTTTTCGGCATTGGATGGTGCAAGGAGGGCCATGGTGGGGGAACCCATCTGTGTCCACCAGACGGAAAAGGCAACATTTCCCGGCCCAAAAACCTGGGAATGCCGACACAGGGTTTTTGGGGTTGGGGTGGTTTGGGTTTAAAGTGTTTTCTTCTGCTCCCAAACCTGGGAAACCCGAAGGCTGGCTGCTAGACGGGGCCCTGTACGGCGTGCAGGTCAACAAAAAGGCGGAAGGAGAAGGGGTAGGATGGGTCTTGGGGGGCTGGTGGACTCGGGCGACGGTGGAGCTGAACGAGGCTGTCCCCGATCAGACTCGGAGACATGGGCAGCTGAGGAACGCTTGGTGGGGGCGGAGTGGAGGGGGCGGAACGAGGGGGTGACAGTGGTTGGAGGCCCGGCGCCCCTCTGGCCCTTTTTTGGCCCAAGGGTTCCCCCAAATTTAATCATGCATTTGCTGCATGTGACTAGACATGTTGGGGGTGGTTAACCACTTAAGGTTCTTGCCTCTACTTAGGCGTTTTCGGCAAAAGGGGGCATATACTCGCGGGTAATCAGGGCTTGCTCAAAGAAGGGCCCCGGTTTAGAGGTCCCGGACCTTTTTGCGGCGATAACGGGGGGGTTTGCGCTGACCGGGCTGGCGGGAAACAAATAGCAAAATTTTGCGAAAGGCCTCTCCCTTTTTGGGGGCGGGACCCATATTGACCTACCCCCCTGTCTTCCCCTCGCCCCTGATGAAGCCTCGCAAGCAAATTCTGGAAAAGACCCGGGGGGATCCGCAAGGTCCTCCTCATAAAAAATGACTTTGGGCGCCTGAAATTTTTGCCCAGAAGCTGGGGCACAAGCAAGGGGGACGCAAGCGTTTCCGCCCCCGGGGGTTTTTTTGCCCATTGACCGGCTTCCCTTTACCTCCCGATGGCATCAGTAACTGGGCTCAAGCAGACTAAATCCCCTCTTGATTTTTAAAATGCCTTTGACCCCCAACCGCATTTTGTCATAAAAGTCTTCAAAAATGGATTATCCACATGGTGGGTCACGTGTTGACATTTTTGGTTCTTCTGTTGGACGGATCTGAAGATCTAGAAGACATTTGTGGCCTGATGCGAGGACGAGGGGGTAAGATGCTAGAGCAGGTTTTCATTAAAACCCCTGAAGGGGCAATTTGGGACGATTTCGTTTCTTAATTCACAGGGCCCTGAAACCCCCCGATGACGGGCCCGCGCCCCCGAAAAGACGATCCGCTGGCATGCGGGTTGTCCCGCATGGAAGGGGCACCTTTTTCCCGTACCTCTACCTCCATGTCTACCCCCCCTCTTTGCTCCCTTTCCCCCTCATTTGTCCATGTTTTAGAAAATAAAAAATTTTAAAGGTATGGAAAAAGTTTGGAAGTCTTTATTAAAAAACGGAGTCCAGCTATTCTCAAAACCCTCTAATCAAACAAATTTCTGGTTCAAATTTTAAAGCAAGGGTCTGTCAAAAAAATCTGGCTGGGCAAAATCCAAAAAACCGTATCTTTTATTTTTGGTATAATAAACGATTTTTTGCACCCTTTTTTTCACCTGTGGTGAATATAGAATTGCTGTTTTAAGATTTTTCGTAGATGCTGCTCAATGAACATGCTGGGTGCCAAAAACAAAAAACACGTAACATTTTGTTTTTATATAATAAACGTTTTTTTTGCACCCTTTTTAATTTACCCGTGGTAATTAGAATTGCTGTTTTAAAATTTACGTAGAAGCTGGGTCAATGAACAGTGCTGGGGGCGCAAAATCAAAAAAACACGTAACTGTTATGTTTGATATAAAAACGTATTTTTTGCCCTTTCAATTCCCTGTGTGAATAAGAAATTTTTGTTTTAAGATTTTCGTAGATGCGCGAATGAAAAAGTGCTGGGTGCGCAAAAGTCAAAAACAGTAACGTTATGTTTTTAATATAAAAAACGGTATTTTTTGCACCTTTTAATTTACCTGTGGTGAAAATAGAATTGCTGTTTTAAATTTACGTAACGCCAATGAACATTTCTGGGTCGAAAATCAAAAAACCCCGAAAAGTGAGTTTTGTACGAACACGGTATTTTTGGCAAAAAACAACCTTTCGACTAAAGATGTGGTTTTAATTTAAGTGCAGGTGGGAAAATACAAAGTCACAGGTAATGGGTAAAATTAACACCTATCAAATGTTACTGATAAAAAAATGGTTTTGCAGCTAACAAAAAACCCCCATTTCTAAAATGATGTTTAATCCAATAAGTTCAGGCTCCAAAAACCAGGAAAAATTTTTAATAGCAAACGTTAATAATAAAAATATTCCCACAAATTTTTCACAATTCTTGGGAACTTTATCCGTTCTTTATAGAAGAGCTTGTCTGGTTCGCCCCCGGGGGGGCCCCCCCTGCTCCAACCCCCGTGAATTTACAGGGGAATCTGTTTTTAAAAATTTTCCTAAAATAAATACAAAAAATTTTAAATCTCTAATCTAACTAAATTGGAAGGTAAAGCTAATAGTAAGGTTTCTCTGGGAAAAAAAACAAAATTTTGCTGGCTTTTTTGGCACAGGGAAGGCAGGGCCTATCCTATGAACGCTGAGAGACACTGAGGGTGAAACGAAACGAGTTCTATTAAAACGGGTCAGTGATTTTTCCAGCCAATCGCAACCATACCACCCAAAACCCAGTCATGACGTGCACACACATCTCACCCCGCTCTATTCTGAATTTTTGTTTGCTGGCCGGCAAAATTCAGGAAACGCCCAAAAAAGGGCGATCTAAAGATGGCACAGATTTTAAACCCTTTTTTCGCATATCGGAAATTTTTGATCACCATAAAAAACCCTTTCCGATTTTTAATTTTGCGATAAAAATCGCTACCACTATCCTAATCACTCCCGTTCAAACGACAAGATTAGAATGTATTTTGTAAATGAATACTAATACATTAATAAGTGTAAAAAAAATTCTCCCTTATGGGATAAAAAAAAAAAAGGAAAAAAAAAAAAACAAAAAGTGTAAAAAAAAGTAAAAAAAAAAAAAAAAAAATAAAAAATAAAAAAAAATATTTAAAAAAAAATATTGTGCATAAATACACAACAAAAAAAACCCACACATATTTGGTATCCCAAAAGACGAATAATTTGTAGAATTAATTAAAAAAAGTTAAATTAGATAGTGAATGGTGTAAAAAAAAAATAAATACTGCAATTATTTATAAGTGAACTATTCCTCCGTAAAGTACAACTCCTTGCGTTTCAACAGTCGTAACTTTTTATTTTTTCAATGTCGCAGTTGTATGAGACCTCGTTTTATTTGGGACAAGTTGTACTTTTGGTGGGAATAGTTTAAGTTCATTTATATATTATTGCAGAAATTTTTTTCAATTTCTTTTCAATTTTTATTTTTTTTTGTAATTTTTTTTTACAACACATTTCATACTAAATAACTTGTTAGATTAATTCTACAGGTTATTACAGATACCTGATATGTGTAGGGTTTTTTTGTGTGTCTAATATATGCACAATTATTTTTTATTAAATATGTATTTTATTTTATTGTTATTTTATTTATTTTTTTACACTTTTTTATGTTTCTTTTTTTACTTTTTTTTAAATCCCATGAAGGGATAACTGTTACATTTTTTTTACACTTAGTAATGAATTAGCATATTCAAATATGCTAATACATTATAATCTGTGTCAGTTTGACGCAGGCAGCGATTAGGGCAGCACACAGTGTGCCCTAATCGCTGGCTTGTTACAAAGACAGCCCTGGGGCCACTTTAGGTTCCCCGGGTTGACTGTGCAGCCATTCCCCAGGCTCTGTCAGGTCACCGGGTGTCCCAATCACCTGACAGAGCAAGGGATTCAAAGGGTTAAGCGTTGGGAAGCGGAAATTCCCCAGCGCTTGAAGAGGCTGTGCTGGGAATAGGGCTGTGTAGTACAGCTTGTTCTCAGCACTGCTGCAACACCGATGTTTGCAGCGATGTCAAAAGACGTCACTGCAGACGAACAACCTGCCCCAGCCATCGTCAAAACGCTGGGTGGTCATTAAGGGATTAAAGGTAATACTATAGTAAGTCCAAATTGCTTATAGTCGAGCTCGAGGTAACTGACACAAAGCCTGGGGAAGCTAAATCAGATTACTCTTTACTGAAGTAAGAAAACACATTTATGTACAAAGCTTTGGCAAGTTTCCAAATAGCATCCGTCACTGTAATTAGTCCTTCAAACAATCATATCTGTCCTTGGTATATAAACAGGAACACTCTGTATGTATCTCTTCACTTTTGACCATGGAATTATAATTCTTAAAGCTGGAAGTTGGACCATGAAGAACTGATAGCTTGTCAAAAAACACATGATTCTTCTCGGGCTGTGTGAAGCCCTTTAGTAAACTGTAAGCTGACAACATGGCTGAAAATCAGTAACACAGAGGAGAACAGACATACCTTTCTGCTATCTAGTCCCTATCACTGTCTTATTTATATCATATCATAACATCTACTTTTTGCAGTGAAACTTCCTGCTTGTGAGAGTATCAGTAGTTCTCCAGCATCTCTTTTCTACAACTCCCAGAATGCATTGCAATCTAGGACTTCCTTCTACAGTTATCACTGCTAGGGTCTATGTGCTGACATTAGTGTGTACTCCTCTCTAGCCATATACTTGCAATCATCATTATCATGACTGTACCTTTGTGCTGGGACTCATGAGTCACTATGTAAACAGCTCATAGAGCTGTCAGACTGCAACACAACCCCCCAGCTTTGTACTGCTGTCTGCCAGCAGGACTCAGAGATAAATGTAATGGACCAGAGACAGGTAACGGAGGAGAGGATGGAAGTCATAATTACCTCACTTTCAATGCTGCCTTTAATCCAACAATGCCTCTCATGCCCATCCGGGATCAAACAGTTAAGAGGGAGACCTGCAGCTTGAGTGAATGGTATAACTTCCCCTAGGGTTAATGGTGTAAAACAATAACTTCTTCCCTTTATTATGAGACAAGTTGACATACAGCTCATCCCTCTTTAACATTTTTATAGTCCTTTCTTAGCATGTTGCAGCTAGAAGCAAGGAGTGGTCCCATATCATATAGTCCCTTATGCAGAAGCAGCTTAGACTACAAGTAGCTCTTTAACCCCAGGAGAACTGACATCCTAGATCCTTCTTCCAGCTTTACTCTGTCAAGGAATTAACAGAATTAACCCCAGGAAAACAGGACCTGGGTTAGATGAGCCAGGCCAGAGGCAAACTACTGGCCATCATCTGGGCAGAAGGCCAATGCGGGACTCACTATGCACTGCCTCACATGTATACCCTAGTGTACCTGTTCCATGGGAACCTCCATAATCCACTAGGCAGCAATCCTTTCCATAAATGTCTTCTTGCTCTTATAGGAATCCATGGCCTCAGAATATAGACCAACAGGGTGCTGACCTCAGCCCTGTAGGTCAACAGCCCTGGCAAAAAGGGTTAAGTGACCCCTTTAATACTGTAGCCTGCATTCAACAATCAAGAACACGATCACTAGGGTAAATTTATAACCTCTCCCTAACCTCTCCCCCTCCTTAATAATAACCATGGTAACTAATTTCTTGGCTGCTGACTGAGACATTCAAGTATCAAAACAGTTCACTCACAGTAACTTGGCAGTTTAATATCTTAGAGTGCACTTATTCAAAACATAACCACGAGACATTCTCACTACAGAGTTACTAGAATGCCATTAACCCCATCCTTCAAACTTGACCATACATAGAATCAATAAGCCTAAGAAAAGACTTACAGTACAGCTATGTCTTTATCATCATCATAAATACAGTACTATACTTTCATAATGTACCGAAAGGGTTAACTCACACCAAAAATGGGTTACAATCCTTTACCATTGAATAGGTACTGTAAACGGATGCCGGCGCACATACAGCATACGTTTGGAGCGCCGACGTGCTGACATCATGTGGTGGATTCACCGGTAGTCACCGCAGGGCTGATAGGTTCTATTGGATAACCACCTGGGACGGTAGTCCATAGGGCCCCTGTTTTCACTGAGCGCAGGCACCCAAAGCGGTTACAGACTTATATAGCTGCGGGACGCCCCATGTATCTGATTAACTCCTGACCATGGCTACCCGCGGAGACAGCCGAGGCATGGACAGGGAACACAGGCATGGTAAAAAAGGAACAAAGGTGTGCTGGATACGATGTATCGACCACATCAGGCCACAGCACAGACCAGGAGAGTAACACAGCAGGATACAGCACACAGATTAGGATCACGGCAGGATACATCAGAACATGACAGCAATACAACGGGGATCATGGCGAGATACACAACAAGGACACAGCGAAGACCTACTGACATATGGTCAGAGGCACTGAGACTACAGAACTGACCAGCTTCTCAGGGGTTAAGCAGAGATGATCTTAGGGCGGAGCACAGCAAATGAGACTCAGCAAGACCAGCAACAACAGCAATGCAACAAAGCAAATGACTGACCCAGAGCAAATAGACTACTTCCTCTTAAAGTCCGGGGTCATAGATCGCAAACAGGACGTAGACAGAGACAGTAACCTATGATGGCAGAAACACACCAGCGCGCGCGAGCCCTAGGTCGGCACCGTGCGCACACAGTAGACCCCCAGGAAGCACCAGGACAAAGGATATAGGTAAGTACCAGGAAAGTGCACTACACACTGGTGTGCCATGCAGTAGGACCGAGTGAGTATGCCTGACAGTACCTGGTTGCCATCTAACATCTGTGGCACTTTCAGATGTGGAGGGTGTAAGGCCTGTAAATTCATTTATGTTTCCAAGATGTGCCAGAATAATCATGGTGTCAAAATGGAAGACAAGACACCAACCCACAAAAATTAAAAAAGATTGATGCGCGCGAAATGAGACCGCAAAGGGGACCAATCACGTCACTCAATGAAGATTCAATAAATAGAATAAAAAAGTCAGCACTTCAAAACCCAAACAAAGGCAACGTTATATCGTTCTCACCAGAACCTTTCTCAACCTTTATTATTATACTGGTCACTCTTTTGAATTATATGGATATGCTAACTGTAAAAGCTCAGGAGAAATCTATCAATGTTCATGTGAATGCCCCCTGATTAGAGATGGCGAATTTCTCAAAATTCGGTTCGGTCACTTCGCCGAATTTCCGACAAAATTGTTTGTCGGTCCGAAATATACTTCGGCACGAAACACGTTAAAAAACAGCTATTTCCAGCTGCCCAGAGCCTGCAGGGTGGCTGTAGTAACGTATGTGCCATGCCTTAAATAGCAGATGAGCTTGGTTTGTCATTCATACAATACTTGTTATTAAGTATGACACGCACATGACTGGCCGCCGCTCTCAAAACGCTTCACCAATAAAATGCCCCTGGGGCCTTATGGGGGCAAAACTGACTCAAAAAAGACTGAAAGCAGGAACGTATCCCTGATAAAGGGTCATGGCAGCAAAACTGAAAAAAACAAACTGAGAGCTCAGGTGGCAACATTAGTGACTAGTGGAGTGGAGGTGACGGCGGCACCACAGCAGCATGAGGGCAGACATGGGCACAATGACATTCTGGAAAGTGACAAAACAGTACAGGCCGCAGAGTGCACAATGGCCCCAGGGTGAGGTCACTGTGGCGGCCAGCATGAGGTCAGCATGGCACAATGACAAATTCAGACCTTGGCAAAAAAGGAGTAGGCCAAAGAGAGGTAGTCCCATGACAGCATGTGGTCTGGCACGGCAGAAGCAACAGCACCCAGCATTAGTCAGACCGTGCACAAAGACACAGTGTGGAGGGGCACGCCGCAGCCACATCAGCACATGAGTCAAGACAGTGCGACAATGACAAATTCTGGAGGTGGCAAAAAACAGAGTAGGCCACAGTGTGAGGCACGAGCAAGCCATCGGCAGCAGCATGAGTCAGACGATGGCACAATGACACAGTGAGGAGGCACGACGAGGAGTCACATGCAGCAGGCATGAGTCAAGAGTGCACAATGACATTCTGCAGGTGGCAAGATATATTAAGGTCCAACAGAGCGGCACAAAGAGCTGAAGCGAGGTCCGGCGGCAGCACATGAAGTTACAGCATGGCTACAATGACAGAGAGGTGGACAGGTATGACAGGAGCAACCGCCGTAGCACATGAGGACCGAGAGTGGCACAATGACATTCTGAGAGCACACACAGTACCAAGGCCTCAGAGAGCACAATGACACAGTGTGAAGATCACTGCAACAGCACAACAGCAGCAGCATGAACACATCGAGTGGCACAATGACAGATTTTAGAGGTGGGGTGGCAATACCATCCCTGGTAAAGACGTGGAAGGCAATGGATAAACAATCATCAATGTTGGCATCAGCGGTGGCGCAATCAGAATAGTGCTGAGGCAGGTTAGTTTTGAACCCAGACTGACGCCTAAGGAATTGGTGTGTGGAAATAGTCATGCGACTCCACGCCTGATTCATCTTGAGACAAAGGTCATCGTATCAACCTTTCCCGTGGACAAGCGGGTTCTCCTTGGGGTAACGAAGGCCCCCGCCTCACATAACACCCGCTCATATGCCACACATACTGGCCGGGAGGACAGCTTCGTCCACTGCAAACATCGGTCGAAGTTGCGGCTCACCCAACCATTTGGCTGCCCAGTAGATCCAGCGGATCTTCTACAGGGTGTGCAGAGAGTGCGCCAAGTCAGCCCCACAACCGGTTGTTCAGGGAATGCTCCATTCCTGCTGCGCTAGCTGCGGTGACTGCCCTCCTCACTAGTGCGGGTTAAGAAGCTGCTCATTATGACTCCAGACTTAGGTTACACGCTGATGGACTGGTGTACTGGCACCTTACCACCCCACCTTCCCCCAGCACCGCGGCATAGTACGAGCTGCTGAGAACCCACCCGTCACCTGTCAAGGATAGGAACGATCCGCACATAGGCAGCGTGGCCAACAGATAACTGAGGATTTCCTATAGTTATTGAGTTTGTTCTTCCCTCTCAATAGCTGGAAAAAAGCTCCATTTTGGACCGGTAGGCGAGGTCCAATAGGGAGAAGGCAGAAGTCATCCTCTTGCCGGATGCAGACTATGTCGGCTGTCACTAGCCAGGCAAATAATCATGCTGCGAGGACTTCTTGCACAAGTGACCCGAGGGGCTCCCTGCCTCCATTTCCACTGTATACTGCCACGTGCCTTGAGTCATCCTGCCACCTTCTTCCACACTCCATCCCCCTCCTCCAGCGTGAGCTCCTGCTGTCCTCCTCACTTGTCACCTGGGTAGAGAAATCCACTCATATCACAGACACATGCTTCTGCTACCAATTCCTCGCTCCACCCTCCACCTTCCATTATCAGTCCCCACCGTGGACTCATGTGGCCACGAGATGAGTCGCCACATCTCCCGTCCCCTGCCCCGACAGATTTTTCAGCATCTGGTCCAGGACATGAAGCAGTGGAATGACACGTTCATTCATCTCCCGTTAAGTCCTAGGCGACTGACAAATAACGTGGGCACTCCTCGAATGGCCTCAACAAACGGTCAGGTGTCACGCCTGAAGGCTGCCAACTCTGGCTGACATCAAAGTTACACAGGGAGGTACTGTCTGTCGTGCCTGGATCATCAAAAAATCGTTTAATGGCCTTTCTCTGTTCATACAGTCGTCCAAACATGTGCAGCAGGAATTCCAGCGGGTGTAAACATCGCAACTCAAAGCGAGTTGGGGGAGGCCGTTCTGGTCGCGCAGCATAACCGATGGCGGTGTTCCTGGCTTG
This sequence comes from Phyllomedusa bahiana, assembly GCA_025379985.1. Taxonomy (NCBI): domain Eukaryota; kingdom Metazoa; phylum Chordata; class Amphibia; order Anura; family Hylidae; genus Phyllomedusa; species Phyllomedusa bahiana. Next base: position 41,337 of record JAODAL010022979.1, read on the forward strand.
TACACGAATGGAAACAGTGCATGCACAGTTTCTGGCCATTTATTCATAATTTTCTGAAGATCGTGGGAAGTACTTCAGAACCTTTTTACAACCAATTGAACTCGTGCGCCTTGCAGGCGCATGCCATCCCTCCTCGTTGCAGCACGGACACCATGTTCCTCCCCATTGTCCGTCACCAAAGTTCCGATTGGCTAGTTGGCGCGGAGAAAGCCACACATCGATTTCTATCTGGCATGAACGCGGACATTCCTCCCCTGTGATGACTTCGTCACCTGAGGAAGCTTACAGGTTAGAACAGCGTGACACCGCTGTGCCCTACACATGTGTAAGATGGAGCATACTTGTGTGGAGGCTGAGACGATGGTGGTGGTGGTGGAGGACGGAGGAGCGACATTGGCGCAGGAGCAGCAGATTTACAACGTGGAGGAGAAAGCGGCGTCTACCTGTTCCAAGTTTTGGTGTGCCTGGCAGGAAGCACAGATCACCGTCAGTGGGCGTAAAGGACATGGTACTGGCCCGAACGTAAGTTACAGCATCCAGACCAGACGTCCGCGCAGCCCGGTGTAAGCCTTGGAACAAACCGATAAGCTACAAGGACTGACCCACTTTCTGTTCTACAACTAGTAACACAAAGCTGAAGTGCTGGTACTTTAGCCTTCATTGAAAAGAAAATATACGGCTTGGAACTCTCCATCTCGCTCGGCACAAAGCCATTAATTTTTCTCTGAATGGTGCAGAGTCCACCATATGGAAAGGGAGGGCCACTAGCAGGACCACACTTGGACAGGACACGGGTCCACTGCTGCACCTTAGGAATGGTTGGAAAGACTCAAACTGTAGTAGTCTCTTTACAATGCACTCGCCTCTCTAACAATGTGGCGCCAGGAGTAGCGAGGAGCAGACATCTGACCGAGAGGACTGTCAAAAGAAACACTGCCTTCTGCAAGGTGTTGGAGCCTTGACTGCTGGAAATGCACTGCGTGCCCTGGGGCGCGCTGCTTGCTTGCTCCGCTCGCCGACGGGCAGATGGACCACCACATCTGACCACAGATGCATCCCACCCACCGCTGGTGACTCTGCATGTTTGAGCAGGCCGTAGTGCCAGACGTTATGCTCCCTGGCCAACAACGCTACACATTCTGCCCACCAGATTCTATAAATCTACCCAATTCGGCTCCTCCGTTGTCTTACAAAGACAACTGCCACATCCCGCCGAGTACGTCCTTGAAATTACCGCTATCCCAAAACGCAATACGCTCCGCGCACAACTGAGTACTACAGCCGCCAGCTGCCACCATTGTCTCTCGCTGAGAACCCCTGGCCGCTACTCGTCTTGGACCTCGCAACGCGTGTTTTCTACCCCCGATGACAGCTTGGCTCCTGACCTCAACACTGATGCTACCCTGCTGACTCACTCACGCACACACAACCCACGTTAGCTGGCTGCGCCGCTGCCTAACGCGCAAGCTGACGCCCTCTTTCTCCGAGACGATGAAGAAGCCCTTGCTTCACCCGCTCCCAAGTGCGGTCGGCTAGACATCATCCCTATTTTGTGTTTTCATCGTGTCACTACTGTCCTCATCACCGTCTTGTAAGCCGAGGCTGACCTCTCACCACAAGACCTCGCCATGCCACTCTACCCACATCTATACTATTTCCCGCCTTACTGTGCAAACAGTAAAGCAGGGGATATTGAGCCCATTTCTTCGCTGCCATATAGCTGCTGACTGCCCTCCTAAATGTCGTTCATCCTCGCTATACTAGTGGCGTCTTGAGCGCCAGACCACATAGTAAGATCCCTGGCTGAGGGAACAGGACATGGACAAGGCGGCTGAGGACAGTGAGGCCCTGACTCCGCATCCCTTGGGCCATGCCAACTTAAGTGTTGTGTCGAGTCACCGACCTTGCTTGGTTCTGTCTATGTCAGCTGGGAGATGAGTATACCTACAGTCAACCAACTCAAAACCCTGGGTTGCCTGAACATCTCACGGCCGCTAGATGACAGCGCAAGTTTGTATCTGGCCATTCACTGAGTGACCCCTGCTGCGACTCCCCTTGCTGTGCTTGCGACCTGGGACCCGTTTCAGAAATGTGTGTGCCACTGCCACCGCATTGTCAGGAGCCTGCCCGCACCTCTCTGACTACATACTGGTTTGTTCCTAAAATGTACAGACACTTGTTGACGAACTATCTCTGTAATAGTAAACATCATACACCTGTTTTATGCTCCAAAATGAACCCAGTTAAACAAGCTTATGGGTAACCCTTTGATATAAATTGCGCTCCACAAATGGCCAGGAAAAATTTACTTGTATGTGTCCGTTTACAAGCAACTGGTGTTTTTTACACTAAATGTAAAAGCACAAACAGGCGTAAGTAACCGTCGCTTGTGAAATTATGCTACAATGAAAAATGTGATACTATTTCGTGATTGAAAAAGACGGTTTTATTTTTGTCAGCACAGCAGCAAAACAACGCTTTAATTAACCCTGATTTAAATTGCGCAATAGAATTGAGCCACCCACAAACTAGTAAGCTTTGTAGCGTAGTTTACAATGTGTATTTTCTACGCCACACAACAAGAGGATTAAATTGTAATTAACCTTTGCTTGTGAATAGGCTACCAAAAAAAATATATTATTTGCGTTGAAAAAGACGGTTTATTTTGTCAGCACAGCAGCAAAACACGCTTATTACACCCCGGATGCTAAATGCGCAATAGAATTGTCGCACCCCACAAACTAGTAGCTTTGTTAGCGTATTACCAAAGGCGTATTTTCTACGCAACACAGCCACAACAAAGATAAATTTGTAATTAACCTTGCTTGTGAATTAGCTACCAAAAAAACTATACATATTTGGGTTGAAAAAGAACGGTTTATATTTGTCACACGACAGCAGCAAAACAAACGCTTAATTAACCCCTAGGTTGTAAATATTGCGCGATAGATTGACGCCACCCACAAACTAGTAAACTTTTTTTGTTTGTAGCGGGTTACAATGGCGTACTTTCTACGCCTACACCAACAAGACAGACATAAAATTGTCAATTAAACCTTTGCTTGGCATTAAGGCTACCAAACAAAAATAGATATATTTGGTGTGTTGAAAAAGTAACGTTTTATTTTTGATCACACACCATCAAAACAACGCTTAATTAACCCCAGGATGTAAATTGCGCATAGAAATGTGAGGTCCACCACAAACTAGTAGCGTTTGTGACGTGTTACAATGGTGTATTTTCCTACACGCACACAACCAATAGATAAAAATTGCAATTACCTTTGTCTGTGAATTAGGCTACCAAAAAAAAAAATATAATATTTTGGCGTTATGAAAAGACGGTTTATGTTTGTGCAGCAGCACCAGCAACACCAACGCTTAATTAACCCCTGGATGTAAATCGGCGCAATAGAACTTACAGCCACACAAACTAGTAGACTTTGTAGCGTGTTGACAATGGTCGTATTTTCCTACGCCACACAACAAGAGATAAATTGTGAATTTAACCTTTGCTTGTGAATTAAGGCCTACCAAAAAAAATATAATATATTTGGCTTGAAAAAGGACGGTTTATTTTTAGTCACACACCAGCAAAACAACGCTTAATAACCCCATCTAGTAATTGCGCAACTAGAATTGAGCAGCCAAAAATGTACGTGTATTTGTATTGAAAAAACGCTGTTTCTTTAAATGAATACAACAGGCAAGCTGCTTAGATCCCACTTGGTATTACTGAATGATCTTAGGCAGCAGGCAGTGGACGCATACACTCATTTCAATCCCATACCCCAAAAAAATTAATCAGAAATACACATTCGAGAACGTCTCATGAGACAAGCTGAGACACCCCACAAAAAACGCTTGTGTAAAAATCAGTACTTCATAAAGCGCTATCACCCGTCAGCCAGCACCTTCCCTGTCATACAGTGAAGGAGTTTGAGCTCCCACGCGCCTCGCTCTTAATACTATGCGGTAGACGTCACAGACATTCCCGCCGTCTCTGATTGGACCTTCAACTCTAGCACATGTCATCAGCAATGCCCATCTTTCTTCCTCCCAGAGTGCTTTGTGCCCATGTAACGCCATGTGCTCGCAGCCCATTTTATTCAATGTGAAAAGCACACTTCGTTCCCCGCAATCCCCCAAAGTTCGATTTCGTTACGAACCGAAGTTTTTCCTAAATTCTAAACGAATTCCCACTTCGTTAGAATCGACGTTTCGTGCCCATCTCTTTACTACCCCTGATGTCATTAGTGGGCAAGATAAACCGTGAGGTATTAGGGTGCCGTGTTCTGGATCATATTGGAGATATTCAACATAACCGCGACACTTATCAAAGTGCAAGACATATGAAGGATAATCCTCTTTTCTTGTGTCTATTTTCATTAGTGTGTGTCACGAAGCCCCCGCACGGCGAGAGTAGCGATGTTAGGGGAAAGAATTATGAAAAAAAAAGGCTCAACTCATAAACACATGGATTATATCGTTTAAATACATACGTGAACCTAAAGGACTTAATTTATCTTATTTCATTACTCACATTTATTTGAGCCGGTTTTCAATATTTCTCTTCCTTCATTATCTCATCAACTGTTAATATATAATTAATAATTATATATAATATATAATCTTTCATATCTTGAAATTGACTCTTCTTATGTTATGTTTTAGGCGGCATATGAAAAGATATCTGGAGTAATATTGAGGTGGTGCATTTCTGATATCAGAATCAAAAATCTTCTTTATCTTGATTATCTATATACTCATTGTAAAAGCTCCTTCTTCCATCCTCTATACATACTCGGCGCATTACATGTGCGCCTTTTATGTCATATATTCAGTCATTGTAGTTTTCAGCTTAGTATTTGGATCTCTATCGCGTCCCGTGCCTGCGTGGTATTTTAATCTGTTTAGTTTTAGTTTTGATCTGGGTATTGTCTGTGTCTGGCACATTTTTAACAGTGTGGTTTGTGCGGTATTTTATTCTATTTTATTGTGCACAATAGGTCTTTCAGGGTCAGGTTGACACCTTGTGTCTTTTTTTTTTTTTTTTTAATGTTTAGACTAGGGATCTGATTGGCTATTTTATTCTGGTACCTGCCTTTGCTTTGTCTTTTTCAATAGTAGTGGCTGTCACTCCCCCACCATGACGTTGAAATTTTGAGAAAAAATGCTGCAACGAGAAACACATTTTTAACAGTGTGCTGTGGCGGTACTTTAGTTCTATTTTATTTGTTGCTCCATTATTCTATTCCTCCCGGCGTGGTTGACCTGGCGGTCTTTGTTTTTTTTTTATGTTTAGACTAGGGATCTGATTGGCTATTTTATTCTGGTACCTGCCTATTTATGGTCACCTATCTCTCCTGCCTACATATGCCTGCTACCTACCGTCTCTTTTTCTCAGTATTGTCTGTTTAAGTTTAGTTTGCGGACAGCGTATTATTAGCTGTCACTCAACTTGTCTACATGACATCTCTAAATGGATCTACATAGAGCAGCCTGTTATAACTATTAAGGGACGTAAGCATTTTTCTAGTTATCACTTAAGTATTTTCTTTTATAGGCTACTGTGGGTTAATGTAATATTGTTCTTCCTATATCCCTCTATCTGGGAGAATGTTAAGATTATTATATCTTCAGTATCCATATTGATTTGTGGTAACTCATTATTTGCATACAGTGCTTATGTTTGCTCACTTTTGGTCACTTTTTATTTATTTTTTGTATTTGTAATTGGGTATTTGGTCTGGTTGTCTCTTTGTTATGATCGCGAGAATATATAAGGTCTTCTTCTAGTCTATGATCCTATCGGTCCCGCCCGTTATTGATTCGGTACCCTGACTGATGAAATAGAGTATAGTATCTAGTTTATAGGAATTGATAGGTAGGGCCGTTCACACGGCATAGGATCAAATAACCGTCCTGTTTACCCCCTCCCCACAGCCGCGGGGGAAACGGCTTTTCACGCGATGAGCGAGAAGACCCTCCCATTGGAGAAGCACATATTCTATCCGAAACCGGACAGAAATGGAGCTTCTACAAATGTTTTAGCCGCCGGACACGCCGCGGCAAAACCGCCGGGGCAAAACCCGGCAGTGGGTACTGCTGCATGGGTTTTCCATAGAGCGACAATTGTGCTCAAATTTTCGCCAGTATTTTCAGGCGTCTGAAAAACCGCAAACCGGCTGAAAAAAACCGCCCGAGAAAACCCGGTGCTTGGGACACATGCACACAGAGTCATTTCATTCGACTGTTCTTGATTGGATAAAGTATAAAAGTTTTTTTAGTCTTTACTATTTTGTGTCGAAAGTCTATAGCCTTTTTGTTGTGTTTATCTAAACAATGCAATCTGTAATGGTATGTTTCACCACAGCTTATTGTGTGGCTCATCTAGTACCGTACAAAATAGAGCCGTCAACAACCCCTAATATATAACATGTACTCCTGTAAAACTTGTCCATTCTAGGCTGTATGCTCAGGCTGCAGGATCCACAACTGCAGCAGCTGATCGCAACCCCGTCCCTGAATACACTTGCTAAGTGACAACCTCTGTGAGTGACAGACCCCATCCACATCCTGACAGGGGTTGTGTCGCACCAGCCTAACTGGAGGGACCTTTAGAGGCCCGCTCAAATCACGCTACATGGGACGGATAACCAGTGAATCCCCATTAAACCTCCCAGAGGCTGAGACGCGCTGTGATATTCCCTGCTTACCTGTGTTACTTTGTGCTGTTATTTTGAGTTTTGCTTAATACTGTGTACCTGACCTTGGCTTGTTCTCGCTGACCCCGGCTTGTCTCCTGATTTTGTACCTCGCTCCGCATTCCGTGTTTTGACCTCCGGCTAAGTTTACGTTTATCTCCCTCCTGGTTCTGATTTGTGGCTTTGGCGTTCCTGATTTGTTATTAGACCACGACTGTCTAGACCTTTCTTCCTTCTGTCTGCTCAGCCACTTTAGGCAGCGCAGGAACTGTCCGCCCGATTGCCGTCTTGTCGCCTAGGGCACACGCAGTCGGCAGAGGACAGTGGGGGCTGGTTCCAGTCAGCTGCACTACACCCCCCAGTATGCTGTGACATTATCCAAAGCCGAACCGTTAAGCTGCTTCTAGACCTCACTATGTGACCCATGACAGCTCTGATTAGAGCAGATGCAGGGGGCTAACCCCACAAGTCCAGGAATTATGGCGCTGAGGGTAGAACAGTAGGATCTACCCCACAGACAGATGGAGTCCCTGGCATGTACCTTCCCCCTCCCTTGAAACCCCCATCCAGTTATAGCTGACCAGGTTCGCAGTTAACACGGAAGGCCTTATGTGTGCATTTTAGTTAGAAAGAGGGTTCTCTGCGAATGTTAGGCTCCGGCCCTCTTACCTTGGACAAGGAGAACAAAGGGTGGAAATTGTTAATCCTTTCTTCAGGTTCCCCCCAGATGTGCATTTTCGTTAACCGACTGACTCACCTAACTGCTCTTCTGTGGAGCAGGTTCTTTGAGCCTCTTTAGGGTACTTTTTTATGACCCCAAAAAGGGAGGCTGTGGCCAAGAGCTCACTGACCACCCTTGAGGCCAGGGTAAGAAGACTGTGGAGGAGTTTTGCTCCGAATTTTCTGTCACAGGTTCATTCCGTCAGGGTGGAACGACCCAGCTCTCAGAAGCCATTTAGATTATGGTTTAGCTGACCATGTAAGGAGTTATTGTGGCTTACACTACCCTCTGGACTTTTAGATACGCTATGGCACGGCCGGTTCTGCAGTACAGACGTTTTTAGTGGAGAGTACCAGAAAGGTTTCCCCTCCGTGGTCATCACACCATGGTCACCCGCTAAAAACCACACCGTATATTTTCCATGTTAAACCAGAGGAGCCCATGCAAGTGGTGGCTTTTTACTGTCACTCCCGGCTAGTGACCTTTTTCTCTACTTTAAAATTTATGGCTTAATTTTCTTTTTTGTAGCCCTACTCATTGCATCCAGGCCGTATGGGCTTCGTACAGTGTGGCAAAAGATGACAACGAATTCGGTAAATGCTTCAAACGGAAAGACGGGTCTGAAAAACACCAACTCTAGGTGTCAGCAGGAAGATCACCTAGTCGACAAGGTATTTCCTATTGATAATATAAAAAGTTCGCTCTCTCAATTATAGGTTTCATACTTTCGCTGTCTGGTTCTGGACGTGTCGTTTTGTGGATTCTGGATCACTTCTCAATTTTGGTTATATGCGTCTTTCGCAAAAGTCTTGTGCCTACTTGGAGACTGCTACACTGATTCTCTTGGTTTTGGTGGCTATTGACCTCCACGGGCCACGTCGCTCGGTGCTACACAAATTCCGAACATTGTTAACACCTGAGCTGGAACTGGTGGTCGGATCCATACCATAGATGAAAAGTGTAACCTATTACGTCATGCAGGGCACCCGCTGATGTGGGTATTGTGGGGCTGGCCTTGGCTTCAAACAACACCAAAGACTCCAGTGTACTGACTGGAATTCAGGGAAATTAGTCAGAGTGGGGACAACGGTGTACCCTGCGGGCAATACTGACTGTGCAAGCTGATGCTATACTATCAGGAACGCAGTGCAAGCGTTGAGCCTATAGCGGCATCTTGTGAAGTCCCTGCGCTTGCCAAGGTTCCCAGAACTCGTCCTCCTGGTGAACTATGCCTTCCACGCAAGTACCTGAACGGCCATAATGTGGGCCAGGACAGGTGTTAACTCGTGGACTTATCGCTGGCAATTACCCTCTATCTTCTTCCATATGCATATGCTGCCCGGTCGTGCACTTCGTAATAGGTATTATCCAGCCTTGACTCGGCCCTCTAGCTCCTTCTCCATTTGCATAAAGGGGATTAAGAAAATGAAGTCGCCAGTATTATTACGATTCATGTTAATGCCCAAAGGTGTCACAGGAGTACCTGAGTCCATTGGAAGGTATGTGGTATGAGAGATCATGGGTTTCCGCAAAAATCCATCCATGCTGAATCCGACCTGGTGAGAGGAATTCCATGAGGCTCACCCGACGAAACCCAGACAGGGAAGAGGTCCGTGGCCCCGCCTAAAAGGTGGTACTGTCAGGGCTACATACACTTCTGAGCTGTGACAGCTCTGTGACAGTGACTAGAAACGCCCAGCTGGCCCACTCCTACAGGGGCGTTGTCGCACCAAGACAACATCTACAGGGGGCGGTATACACAGGATCCCATTTAAAACTCCCTAGAAGGCTGATCCGCGTCTGTGACATTCCTGGCTAGCTATTTTGTTACTTTCTGAATAATTTGTCTTTTGCTTATCTGTGTACCTGGACCTTCGCCTGTTCTCCTGACCCTGGCTGGTCGCCTGATTATTACTCGCTCGCCGATCGTGTTTTGACCTCTGGCTTTAACGTTTTCTCTCTTGTTTCTGAATTGTTGGCTATATTGTTTGGCGTTTCCTGATTTGTTATGACCCGACTGTCTGACTCTTTCTTCTCCTGCAAACTGCCCCAGCACATTAGCAGCGCAGGACTGCGTCGCCAGGTTGCCGTCATGCCGCCTAGGGCCAGCACGTCACAAAGCAGGGACTGTATGCCTGGTTCCAGTCAGGTGCTCACTCACCCCCCTTGAGCGGGTACAAAACTATAGAAACACATAGAATTGTACGTACCAAAGAAGTTGTGATGTAGATTAATTGAATAAAGTTCACAAGAGTGCTTAAAGGGTTGTGCTCACCCTGAATGATTCCCATAACCATTTGATCACTCAGACTCACACATCCTGCGTGAATCGTGTGGTGTTCTATACGCAGTGCATTGGCACTATTCTACTAATCCTTTTACAGAGAATGGGTGTCACTTAGAGGCTATTCATAATCTGAATGCACAAAGCTACAGAGCTTTAAGGGTTAAAACTTGTATTAACTTAGATAAACAAGCTCCTCTGCTAGAAATAAGACTCGGCGTCCATAACTTACTATGGTGGACAGCACTGCTTGAGCAATCCGATAAGAGCGGAGGTCAGAAACCAAGAGAAACTACTGTTCACTAGCAGCAGGTCAAATCTCCTTTATCTCCTGAACAAAGCAAAATCAAAACATCCCTGTATTTTGTAATAGTATTCACATATCTTTCCCTAGCTAATCATTGTGGTAAGAAAAACCCTTTAAATGCCTTTCTTTAAAACTGTAATATCACAGGTTAGGGGAGCTAGATTCTGGAGATAGGACATTTATCTATTGATTTATTCTGTTTCCCATACTTGGAATCGGGAAGGAATTTTTTATTCTTGTATGGGTCAACTGGCATGTGCCTTAAAGGAGTTTTTGCCTTTCTCTGGAGCAACACTGTAGAGTTATAGAATGGACTTAATGGACCTGTGTCTGTTTCCAACCTTATCTACTAATCTTACTTGTAGCAAAGTGTAATGACAAGTATTTACTAAAAGCTATATTTTAGGAGATATCACAGGTCCTCTATAAAATCCTTGTTAATTCAAAATGATTTTTAAATTACCCTTTACATTTGGGCTAAAAAAGTGAGTTTTAGACCTAACCAGTTTCATACATTAATTCTAAATCAGTTAAAGGTATAGACTATTACTTTTATAATGCTTCTAGTCTTTTTAAATATATTGTATTTGCATTGTGTCATCATTAATTATTCTCTATTTATATTTATTCCAGGATCGTATTCTGGATATTTTAAAGGAGCTACAGAGATTTCAAATGACTGTCTTCCTCCTGAGGGTAAGAGTGGCACCTACTCCTACTTCAGAAGCCTGCACAGACCATTAGAGAGTAAGGGGTTGTTAGAGTTCAGAAGTGAGTGAGTAGTATATAGCTCCTTAAGGGTGGTTTTCTAAAAAAAAAACTAAATTGAAGTGCATTGCCCTCCCTCTTCCAGAGCACTAGGATTGGAGTAACTGTGAATAAGTTAAAGAAGAAAAGCAAGGACCGAGAAATTGGAGAGCTTGCTAAGGTTATCATCAAGGATTGGAAAAGGCTTCTGGGTAAGTAAATACCAAATTTATGTGAAAATGTAAAATAAAAACATGTGACTAGAGAATGACAGAGAAGAAAGAAGACACACAAAATACTTCCACTGTATGTTTCTTCTTAGAAACCTCGTACAAAAACAATGGCGCTTCAGCAGGATCAGAAATGCCTTCTCCCACAAAGAGGAACCAGAAAAGTAAGAAATAATAGAGATGAAAGAATTGTTAAAGACTGTAATACACCTTTACAAATTAAGAGGGACATGAATGAAAACAGTCTATGTCTAAGGTTTTCTTTGTTGTCCATAGCAACCAATCAGAGCTCTCCTTTCATTTTTAGAGCACTATATAAAATGAAAGGGGAGCTCTGATTGGTTGCTATGGGCAACAAAGAAAATCTTACACCTAGAAAGTTTTCATACATGTGGCCCAAATTTTTGTATTTTCTCACTGAATCTAAAATGTGAAAATATGTCAATTTAATTAAATAGTTATTAAATCTAATTAAATTAATTTACTTAAATAATTTCCTAAATAAATATTCTACAGCTCCTATGCAGACCATGCATTTCCATAGAAAACAGACAGCAAACTAATTCTGTGTAGTATATTCCTGCAGTCTCATTTGTCCAATAATTAGGGCGACATGTATGAACTTGACATCAACTTGCCAGTTCTACCTTTGTTTTTAATAGTGTATGATCCAACAGTATGTATGAAATTGTCTCACAATCTATGCGCCATCATTTGTCTCAGCCATGCCATTTTGAAACTGGTATGCATTTTTACAACAGTTTCACAACATTCTTTGGCGCATTTTTTCCGCATCATACAATTATTGTTAGACATGCCCCCACAAATTTAACACATTAAATAGTGTCGTGTATGTCGTACAATGCGCTCAGTTTTGGCATACGTTCATACATCTATAGAACATGGCTATGACAGTTTGTTTTTACTCAAAGCACGGCAAAAAATGGCGCAGATATAAAGGACTGACTGCTGGATCAGAATGTACATATAGTCTGAAAAGATACCGTACAAATAAAATGTTTTTGTGGGGGACATAACTTTAAAATCTTCATGTTCCACTCTACTTTCAGTTGTTTTTTATTATTCCTTATTCCATCTCTCTTCTGTATCCAAACTCAGAAAGCAGAAAGAAGAGAAGAAGTTCCATTTGAAAAGGTAGGCATGCTAGATGAATACTAGTCAGCATCATGAAGTTTGGGACTTGTTCTTATAAACTTAGCGTATAATGAAGCCATAAGAGCAATCATTGATCCATTTACTTACAATGGTCAGGTGTTTGTCTAGGTTACAGTATACTGAGAGCCAGAATAGTACTGCAGACTAAGAGCAGCTGATGGAATGGGAAAAACAGAAGTGAACAAAGCCTAACTTTTTTGTAGATACTTTCACTGTATTATATCAATGTCAGTCTCTGCTCTACTAGCTTTTAGATATGTAACAAATATACTTCTTTTTACTTACAGTCACTTACCTGTAAATAATCATAGTTCAATGGGGCCCACTCATACCTCCCAACTTTTAGAGATTGCAAAGAGAGACACATGAGGCCATGCCTCTAACCACACCCAAACACATGACATCATACCAAGACATGCCTCTAACCACGGCCAAACACATACATGGCAACTTTTTAAATAGCCAAAAAGGGACACATTTTCAGGATTGCATTGTATCCAATGATGAAATGTTAAGTAAGTTGTTATATAATACACAGTGAAAAAACAATCAGATACTTTTTAAAGCAAGATAGATTTACGTCAATAAACTGCCTATTTCCTAAATGAAAAAGAAGGACATTTATGGAGCTAAGAGGGACAGAGGGACATGGGTTAAAAATAGGGACTGTCCCTCCAAAATAGGGACACTTGGGAGCTATGCACACTTAATTATATCATCTAATATTTAGACTGTGAAAAATTAGACTAAAAAGTCTAAAAATGCACCAGATTTTTTACAGTGGCTCAGCTGTCTAAATCTTTATACTGTCCAGTCTAAGTTTACACTCAATTAGTCTGCTTAGTCTGTGGCAATAATTGCATTAAAATTTTGCACATTTTCTGGCACACGTTTCTGTCACATGTTTCACAAAATAAACCATGCCTCTTAATGTGAAGCCACATCCATTCTCATGAGTTCATACTCCTTTTATCAGATACGGGAAGAAGTGATAAAAAAAAACAGTCTAAGGCTATGTTCACACGGCTTAACTGCGGGACGTAATTACGCCCCGCAATTACGCCGTGTGGCCGGGAGCGGGGGAGTGAGCGGGGGGCCGGCACTTCTCCGGCCCATTGACTTGCAAATTTCCAGCGGCGCGTTTTAACGGCGCTGGTAATTCACATGTCACTTATCTCCCCGCCGGCGGATTTGCTGAGCAGGGAGAGGAGACGTAAAACCATAGATCTCTATGAGAAACGAGGATTACCGTAATGACTGGGCCGTTTTTCAGCCCGTAATTTGCGCACTCCCGGGGCGTAATTTTCGGACCTGAAATACGGCCCATTTTAAGCCGTGTGAACATGGCCTAAAACACATAATAAATGTAGTGTAAAGTCTTTATGCCAGTATTTTGGCACAAATTATGACAAAATTCTGGCATAGTTTCCAGAGTAATTGTGCCCTACTATGTCTGTCACATTTTATTTCTTAATAGATGCAAGACAAGCATAATCAATGGTTAAAATGGTTAATATGCCTGAGGCCTATTGTGCATTGTGACTACTAGTCCTACACAGAATGTTATGCTAGTGGCATATTGTGTGTAAAGCCCATGTCATCTAAACTCAAATCATCATGCACCATGATTATTATGAATTACACTAAATAGGTTTGATTTGCTTGCACAATAGAAATATGATCACAGGGGCCAGGTAAGTACAGATGCTGCTGGATTATATTAGACACTGCAGTCAGTGCAGGGCTAATGTAAATGAGGCAAATGTATAAGCTCAAGTAATAGAGGAAATTAGCAAAAAAAAAAATGTTACGTAAAAATGTACCCCAGAGGTTTTTTGCTGACCTTATGGGGGCACATTAAGACACTGACAGACCAAACTGCAACTTTTAGCCCCAATACTGAGAACCCTAAAACGATTTATCACCTATATAAAAAGGTGACACAATTACAAAGTTTTAGTGTCACTTTTATGATAAAAAAAGTGAAAAATTTACTTTTTTTTTTTTTTTTACTTTTTACCATTTTCCCCAGCATTATTTTAAAAAAAAAAATTATGTAGAAATGACTTATTATTATGTATTTTAAAGCACCATTAATTCCAGGGCACTGTACATTTGAAAGAGCTTTACATACATAATATAATACCAAAGAAAGTCCAATAAAAATGCTAAATAACTAAAAACTGGTAGAGAGAGGACCCCACCCACAAGGGCTTACAACCTACAATCACAGAAAGAAGATGAAAAAATATGTGAAATAATCAAGCAAGAGAAAGCACTAAAGGAAGTGGGGTAAATGACCTGGTTGGTAAATGGATGACGTTAAATACTGTTAGTGTTTTACATCAGAAGTTAATGATGTTTGCCACCTTATATATCTATGACGTCAGAAAATCTTTATTTTTTTCTGGATTATCATTTAAAGAGGTTTTCCAGTGGAAAAAAAATCCTACCTAAAGGGGTTGTATCATTTCATTAAATGGTCTTCAAATAAGGGGACAGTGAAAACAAGCAACTTTGCAATTGGATGTAATTTGCAGAGCTGTCTTGTTTTCACTGTCTCCCTTATCTTCGTTTTGTGTAAACACTGTTCCCCAGTGCTGGTCGGATTCCACTTCCTTTAATTTCATTGGCTGCCGGCTCTACTAATTTTCCATTCTGTCTGGTCCCCCCGGTCATATTCAGGGGAGAGCGCATTCCTGCCTCTCTCATTCAGAATAAGGGGACGGTAACATTTCACTCAGCACAGCTAGCAGCTCCACAGTAACACTGCAGCTGCTTCTACAATCAGAAAACAGCAGAATTGTGCTCGGTGCCTAAGATCTGTGCTGCTCTGGATGAGTTCATAGAAGACTGGATTCAACTGTAACAAACCTCCAGCTGTGAGAGGAGAAAAGATCAGTGCTTTGAGTTCATAGAAGACTGTCTAGACTGAATGCAGGGTGTGCTATGTAAACAAACAGCTCTTAAAAAATAAGACTACATAGGGAGAGGAACAACACAGTGACATGTGGACTCAGACAAGGGGGGGGGAGCACACTGACTCGGGAGCGAGCATGAACAGTGAAGGGGGGATGATGTCATCCCCCTTCAGTTAAGGAACACCCAGCTGGAAGGGGAAGAAACGCCCCCGGATTTGATTAGCTGAGAAGCTGAAAGTAGAATGAACTACACGAACTGATGAAGTGATACTTCCCCTTTAATATGTCTCTTAGTATTAGACACTTTTGTAATGCACTGTGGTCGCTCAATTTACAATATGAATTAGTTTAGGGGCTAGCATGTAACTTGAAATTATTGTAAGTTGAGATAATGACTCTACAGAAAACTAGAAATTGGTTCAGGAGCTTCTTCAGGGTTCTGTGCAATTCACACATTTATCAAGGTAATTGTCCCATATTTCTGGTGCAATTTTCAGCAAAAATAATACCACAGTCATAATGTGTTTTAGACCGTTTCTAGACACTTCTGCACCCTATCATTCAAAAGGGATGTGGCCTCATGGAAAGGGGGCATGGCTTTGCATGCTAGACTATGCGCCATAATGTTACCAAAATCATGGCATAAAGTATTAGCCAACTAATAAAAGATGTAAATTTAGACAAGACAGTCTAAATATGCGCCAGATTTATCAACACTATAATAAATGTGGTGTGGTTGTAAGGCTGTCTAGTGTAAGCGTACATTGTCTAAGGGAAGCATGTATAAAAGCTGTGTAGGTCTAAAACTCACTTTCTTTTCCATAGCAACCAATCAGAGCTCCCCTTTCATTTTTCCAGAACACTATATGAAATGAAAGGGGTGCTCGGATTGGCTGCTATGGACAAGAAAGTGAGTTTTAGACCTAGACAGTTTTCATACATGTGGCCCTTAGTGTTGGAGAGTAGCTGCCAATACTTTGTATCCAAAGAAACAGTTCATGTAAAGAGCTGAACTGGCAAAGATGTGCCACACTGTACTGTGGAAAGGCACTAATAGACAGCCAATCAGTGCATTAACATCAGTAATTTAAGAATTATACCAGTAAAATATCCATGTTTTATGGCTGGAACTTTCAGTAAATAACACATACCACTTGTTGACCGTGTCCGTGACACTGTATGATAAGTGTGTGTAAAGTATTGCAGGGCACGGGTGGATGATGAGAACAGTAGTAGCAGTGGTGTAATGCACTGGCGATATAATAACTGATAACAGAAAACTGCAGTTCCGGAGGTAACTTCAGGCTGTACTCACGGAACTGATACTTGTGGACATTACAGATATCTAGGCAAGTCACTTTAGCACATCTCAGACACTCCTTTCTTCAAGCAACACTCCTGACATCTTCCCGCTTATCCAACCAAGTCCAGCTGTGCAAGGTGCTGGCACTAGCGATGACCCCCATCCCAGCCCAGCTGTATACGGTGCTGGCGCCTGGTGACTTCAGACACTCTCTACTTGGTCCTCTCATTGGGGTCCCTTACTTTTCCGGAAGTCCTCTAGACTACCCACCTATATTTCTGTGTTGTCTGTCTCTCTTAATCGTCTGTGTCTGTGGTATCACACTCTCTGTTCTCTCTATGCCTCTTGCTCTTCAGTTCTTTCTCTAGTTGGCCCCTTTATCAGCTGCTCACAACTGGAACTGTACACACAGCACATGTAGTACTGAACTTGGAACTAAAACTCAAACTCCCTGCAAAGCTGACAGGCTTCCTATTTAACTGTGTAACTTGGCCCCTCCCCTGTCATCTTGCTGAGTGGCTAGTTAACCTAGCAGCATTGTCTCCCACTATAATGCAGTGAACTCCTTCTGCTATCCTCATGACTAATAGTAGACAAATAGAAAAGTATTTCAAATTTAGTCTATATCAGATGCAAATCACTGACTTCATTAAAATAGATATATCCAAAAATAGGCCAAAGAAATGTATGTAACGCAAAAGGCAACACCTATGCATACAGCTATAAAATGATATGTTATAATGGAACACATTTATATACCCACTTATTCTGGACCAGATAGTAATGTAGGTCAAGATCTTCAACAGATGTATACGAAAAAATGTGTCCTATACCAATAGGTCCACAATGGTGAAAAAGACAAATCATGAATCTAATATGGGTGTAGGATATATAGAGGGGGGAACTTAGTACCCTATTTCAAGTACTACTGACTGGCGGACACTCGCCCCAAGAGGGGCGACCCCCACCCTACAGAAGCTGACCCTACTACTATGCCCTAAAAAATGAATAATCGAAAACTACACGCATATAGGAAAAATCACCACGTAGCGATCTAAATGGTCCACTAAACAATTAGCCAAAGAAAGGGGTTACAGGGGACATATCCAATAAGGGGTCACAGGTGGCCTACCCTACCCACCTACCTATGCATAGATGTTGCCTTTTGTGTTATATACATTTCTTTAACCTATTTTTGGATATATCTATTTTAATGAACATATTAAAGGTTATGTTTTGGTTTACCCTCATGTGGTTGCATTGCTATACAGTAATATACATTTATACACATTTCTATCCTGTAGTAAACACTGCCTGTTACCGACTTACAGAAGTCCCCACACAAACACAAATATAAATTTGCATACCCTTACACCTGGTCTTAAGTTACAGTAGCTCAGTAAAGACCAGTGTATGTTGAAAATGTTGTACCCTGAGGCCATTATAAAGTGTGGGACCACTGTGTTTTTATAGATTTTTTTTTAATGATCATTTGTTTTATGACTATAAGTTTAGTTTCTATTTCTTTGACACACAGAAAACAGCTTTGTATTGATTTTAGGAGATTTGGTGATCAAAAGTGTGTGGCTTACTTCAAGGCAGTCTTTTAAGCCACACTTCTTTGGTCCTGCTTCCCAAGGCTTTCAACAAAAAGGAGGAAACAGAGGCAAAGCAATGGTACTGAGGGCTGAAGGAGGGAAGATTGACAAAACCCAGCAAAGGATCCTGGGGCTTGTAGTTTTACAGGGCAAACGGAAACTTTTGAATTAAAAATGTTGCTGCTTGGCTGCAGAGAACAAAGGCTATATTCAGAACAAGAAATTCTCAAATTAGTACAGAACACATCCCAGGGAAATTAACCCCTTACTGCATCTGGACGTATGGGTACGTCCTGATGGTGGTAAGGGGCTTTGTAGCGGGATCACGCCACAATCTCGCTACACAGCTGGTGGGTGCCGGTTGCTAGTTGCAGCTCACACCCGGCAGTTACAGCACGGGATGGAGCTGGCTCCATTCTGGGCTGTTTAACCCTTACGCCACGGCAAGCAGCGTCTAAATGAATGAGAAACAGTGCTGCGTGGGCCCTGATCAGTTAACATGGCAGCTGGAGGCCTGGGGAAGGCTTCCACTGCCACCATGGTTTCTCTGTTTTACTACTTTCTGCCCAGGCAGGAAGTAGAAAGAACGCTATATTTGTATATCGTATTGTATTGTATTACAATGCAATCAGCTGTATGAAATGATTGAGCCCCCTAGTGGTTTAGCACCCTAGAGGGACTCAAAGTTAAAGTAAAAATGTTTTAAAGGGGTTTTCTCAGTACTTTGTTTCTCAGTGTTTTTTTCAGGCTTTCACAGGCATCTTGAGCTTTCTCTCTTTCTTACAGCTTCAAATCTAGGGGCAGGTCTCTCCTTCCAGTGACTTCCCTCACTGTGTCTTCCCTGCTCTCTCCTGAGTCATCATCATCATTCTGTGTGAGCAGTGGGAGAGAGAGGGTGTCACAGCTCTGCAGATTTCCTGCAATGGTCAGTTCTCATGCCTGGAGTGCTGTCACCTACCTCCACAAGCTCCTTGTAACCAGAACACCTGCATTGCTGTAAACAGTTATACATAGAGCCTGAACTGATGAAAAAAATGTGAGAAATGCACTCTGCTCTGTCCTCTGTTATCAGGCAGGAGGTAGAGGGGGATCAGAGTGTATAAGGCTGTGTTATATTAGGGGAGAGTGAGTCTAGCAGCTAGAGACTCAGTAAGTGCCTAGATCCTTCACATAGAGCTGTCACTGTGAGAGAAGCATGGAGAGCTGAGGCAGCCTTTACTTCACAGCTCAGAGAGAGTGACAGTGAGAACATAGACACAGACAGCAGCCACAACAGAAAGCCAGTTTCAGTTTCGTTTCAGAGGGAAGAGAGTACAGGACAGCCAATCACAGCACAGGGGGCATGTCCTGAACAGGGCTGAACTAAATATCAGGCAGCCAATTGCAGGACAGTATATCAGGCAGCCAATCACTTCTCAGGGGGCTATGACCCAAAACCAGGCTTCAGATGTAGCTCTAGACACTCACAGATTATCTAATAGCTGCTATACTAAATGATTTAGGTACAGTTGTGCTCAAAAGTTAACAAAAACCCAGACAGAATTTTTGCTTTCTTGGCCTTTTTTTCAGAGAATATGTATGATAACACAAATTTTTTTTTTCACTCATGGGTAGTGGTTGGCTGAAGCCATATTATTGTCAAACTACTGTATTTTCTCTTTTTAAATCCTTATGACAACCAAAACATCCAAATGACCCGGATAAATAGTTTACATACCCTGGGGATTTTGAGCTGATAACATGCACAGAAGTTGACACAAATTGGTATGAATGGCTACTAAAAGTAACATCCTCACCTATGACCTGTTGTCGCGGTACGGTGTGGTGGGTCCACTGGACCACTGCAAGTGATGTGTTAGCCACGCCCGGGAGCGGAGTCTAAGTAGGTCCTGGTTTTCACCAGAGCCCACCGCAAAGCGGGATGGACTTGCTGCGGCGGGAGTCTACCAGGTCGCTACCCCTGACTGGACTTGCTTGCGGAGGCAGCCGAGGTTTAGCATGGTACAGAATCGTAAGGCAGGCTCGTAGTCGGTGACAGGCGGTGAGGTCAGGACAGGCTGCAAAGGTTCGTGGTCGAGGGACGGAGACAAGAAGGTACGATACAGGGTAATCAGAACAAACTCAGGAAATGCTTTCTCAATAGGCAATGGCACTAAAGATCCAGCGGGGAGTGGGCGGAAGCGCCCAGGTAATATAGAGGCATCCCCCGGCAATAGCCAATTACCGGCGCGCTGGCCCTTTAAATTTCACAGAGCCGGCGCGCGCCCTAGAGAAACGGAAATTTTCGCGCCGGGCACCCAGGAGGAATCGGGAACAACAGGAGGGGGTGGGGGGGTTGATTTAAAACCTGCGCGGGGGACCCAGAGGTCCAGGGCCCGATACGCGGATGCGGCCCACCCCCCCCCCAAAGAACCCCCGAGAGCCCCCCGAAGCCCGCCCCTGGGGGTGGGGGGAGCACCCCCGTGACACCTGTTTGCTTGAAATTTCCATTGGGGGGGGCAAAAAAAGGTTTGATTAAAGGTTTCTGGGATCCGACGGGACTTTTGGGATCTTTCATCCCACCCACTGACTTTTTCGGGTTTTTTTGTAAAGTCAGGGGAAAAGCAAAAGAATTTGTAAAAGGGAAAAAGGGGGGTAGTTGAAGAGTAAAAATTTTAAAAAAGGGGAAAAAAAAAAAGGTTTTCCCAAAGGGAAAATTGATAATGTCAGTCAGCAGTGTTTCAAATGTGAAAACCCAAAAGGGAAAAAATCAGGGGCTCTGTAAAAACCCAAAAACCAAAAATTTTCCGGGGAGAATTTTTGGGGTTGCAAAAAAAAAACCCAAAAAATAACATCAGTTAAAAATACGGGGCTCCCCTGAAAATAGTGGTGCGGCTGTTTAAAGTGCAAAAATTAAGGAGGCATTGAAATTTAAAAAGGGCTGCCCTGGTCCCAGTTTCCCCCTAAGAAAACCATTACTGCGCAAATGAAAAAAAGTATTCAACCCTTTAAAACGCCCAAAAGCACGAAACCAAAACCCAAAAATTCTGGAACATTCCCTTTTTGGTGATGAGACCAAAATTAAAAATTTTTGGCCAACAAAAAATTTTTAAAGTTATTTTTGAAGAAATTTTCCCAAAAAGGGGCCCATGAAAAAAGGAACACCATTTTCCTTTCTGTAAAAGATGGAAGTGGATCGGGTGATGTTTTTGGGGGTGTTTTGAGTACAAAGGAAAGGGAAAAATTTGTCAAAGGTTTTTAAGGAAAGATGAATGGGACCAAAGTTATCAGCAAATAGGAGGCAAATTTCCTTTTCAGCCCGGAAAACTGCGTCGGGGACGTACCCTTTGGGTGTTTTCCCAAAATGACAACGAACCAAAACACAAGGCCAAAATCGACCCTTTTATTTGGCCTTTTCGGGAGAACCAAGGGTTTTTAAGGTTCTGGGGGGCCTTTTCAGTCTTGGACCTAAAATTTTGTTGGGGGGGGCCCCCTCTGGGGGAAAAGCCCAGGAATTTTTCAGGAACTGGAGGCTTTCCCGCCAAGAAAAAATGGGCAAACTTTACCAAATTTTAGAAAATAAAGACCCTCAGCCACAACTACCAAAAATTTGCTTAAGCTGTCATTGGTTTAAAAGGGGGGAAAAAAAACAGTTTTTAAGAATGGGGTATTAAACTTTTAATCAGGGGGAAATTTGGGGTGTTTTTGGTTTCATTTTTTTAATTTTTAAAAAAAGAAAATACAGTAAGTTTGGCAATAAAGGCTTTTACCCAAACCCCTAACCTTTTAGTGAAAAAAAACAGTTTTTTTGGGGTTTTTTTTCTTTTTTTCTCTGAAAAAAAAGGGAAAGAAAGCAAAAATTCCCGCCCGGGGGTTTTTTAAAAATTTTTGGGACAACGTAATACAAACCAAATTTCAAAAAGTGTTTAATTTTTTTTTCTATCCCCCTCATTAAAAGTTTTGAAACTTTTTTTAAATTAAAAAAAATTTAAAATTTAAATTTTAAAATTTAAATCCAAACCCCCTTTTTCCAATTTTCAAAAAAAAAAAATAAAATACTAAAAAGTTACACATAATTGGAATCGGCGCATCCAAAAAAAGTCAGTTCTAAATTAAAAAAATCATTTATTTCCCGTACCCTGGAAAAACCCTAGACCCCAAAAAAAAAATCCAAAAAGCCAAATTAGGGTTTTTTTTTTGGGGCATTTCAAAGTTTCCCCCTTTAAAAATTTGGGAAAAAAAAGTGATTAAAAAAGTTTCATGCTTTCCAAACTGGTACCCAAAAAAAAAGTACATTC